>LJIJ01004923.1:0-13199 GCA_001718145.1 Orchesella cincta
GGAGGAGTATGGCTTTTCTGGGTAAACATGATTTTATCTGGTGTCCATAATGCCCAAGTCGTTTCATAAACAAATGTATCTATATAACATTCTAATATTTCGTTCGACGGACTAAAGACGAAATATTTAAGTCGGGTTCAGACTTTGAACTTAACGACTTTTCTTAAGGGAGCACTGAATAGTACACATGAATTTAATAAATCACTTTCTTTTGCAAATAAGACATTATTAAATCTTTAAAAGCATGACAAAAATTTGCAAATAATTGTAAAATTTTGATGTAGTACCAGCTATTGTCTTTCTTTGGCATACTTAACACATGTAGGATAAAAACAAAACGACTTAAAAGGTTTAAAGTCTATATGTATCATTTTCACAACTCCAATCTTAGCCTCCTGTACATGTTTTGCATAGATTTCATACATGAGTAATACAAGGCTTATTACGAGAGGGCAGAGCAGTATTAGCATAAATGAGCTCGCCTCTCTAGTTTTTATGTAGGCGGGTCCCAGTTGTTTTTGTTCAAGGAGACTTTCACCCAACCAGGTCCCCTTTTTCTGTCGTCGCTTTTCATCGTAAATGTTATACTGTGTATCTACCCATTTCGACCAAACATCCCACACATAATGCAATCCAGCCGATTCTATTGTTAACAACGATTTTCTCAGCCAGTGTCGGTTGAGTGTGAACACTTTCCAGTACTTTTCAGTTTGATAAAATGGATCCGGTATGGCGTGGCAGTTGATGTTTGCAAAGCCTGTGTTATGTCGATTATGCGCCGCTTGAGTGTACAGCCTGTGATCCAATCCATCTCTGTTTATGTACCCCACGTACTTATTACTGAAATAAAATGCAAGGGAATTAACGGGTTCCGTACCTAATTTGAAGAAGATGTTATTTGGTTTACTTTCTATATTTCTTAATTTAAAATCCATTTCAAATCGGTCAACAGATTCCTGTAACCAATCTTAGATTTTGTAGCCCTTTTCGATAAGTTCGTGCAGAGTTTTTATTGTTACTTCTGAGTGTTCAACTATTGCCAAACTTGTTATCTGACTTTCGTAATATGAACGAATAACAAGACCAGTAATACTAGTCAAAATCACGAGCCTAGTTGGTACTGCCTGAGTATACTCACCAACCGCCAGTCCTACAATTCCAATAACTTTGGAAACGGAATCTGAAAAGGATTTGGTTAAATTAATAGCAACTAAAAACAGAGTTACTAGAAGGCTAAGGCAATAGAGCCGAAGTCTTGAAGTGAAAGGCACTATCCAGTGGTACACACTATTTCTGTTGGTATACTATCTACTTGTTTGCTTGGGCAATAAAATGCCATATACTCGACTATCGCAGAACGCATTATTAATTCAGTTGTCTCATCCTTTCGAACTTCTTTGAACGAATGTCTGGTTGGACTAAATATGAACTGATTTTCAGTGTTTATAATATCTGTTACCCCCGACGTGAAATAAATATATAATACTTGAAGTGTGAAATTGTGCAAATTTGAAAGAGACACTAATGACATCAGGTGGTAATCCCAGTCAAGGTTTAGTTTTACATTTAGCTTTGTTCAAAATTGAAGCACTCGAGAAAAAGACCAGTATGATGACCACTGTATGTAGGTTCAAACCAGATGGGGATCGGTCGTTTATCGGCCTTAAAAAACTTTCTCATGTGCAGATGAATGGGTGGGAAAATTTGTGAAATCGTTTAGCTCTAAACCAGCGGTGTGGACAGTAATTGTAGCACATATAATGCCAATATACACGCACTTTCGTTTCGCCCTGGTTCCCCTTTAGTTTTAACAACTCCACTAGTATCTTGCTAACTGGTAATTGTTGAATGTGGAATTGCACTTTGTACTTTAACGTCTTGAATACAGCTCCATTTTCCACGATGACAACAAGTGGGTAAGCAGAGAGGGCAAAGTCAAAGTAAAAAACATTATACATCACATCGCCTATGTAAAATTCAGTAAACTGCTGGTCAGCAGAGTAATTTGGCAGAACTGGACCATACAAAACATGCTGATTTATTTGATTAAAAACAGGACTAGGTTAAAAAAAGGCCACGAAAAAAAATCAAAAAATTTTGGATTTGGATATAATTTTTTTTATTCTTGGCTCAGCACGTGGAACCAAATAACAAAACTGCAATTCGATTTTGAATCGACCGTACCACTTACGATGATATGGTAAGAAGTGATTATGAAAAAGTTCGAAGTATGATGTATTTAGAATATGAACATGAAATGAAAGTGGTTCCCACAGCCTTTTAAAACCAACGTCGTAGCAAAAAATCTACGTCGTAGAAAAAGAAAAGGCTACTTTTCGGGTTACCATGACGTGTCTCGGAAAAACTATTCCGAAAACCTAGTTATAGAGAAGAAGTTGTAGCGAAAGGGCAATGTATTTGAAGTATGTCAGATCAACGCTACGTTTGTTGAACACAGTTTGTTCAAGCATCCATATGGTTTCAAATGCGTAGTGTTTCGCCGACGTGTGATAATAATCGTTTTAAAGAATATCATTAAACGAAGATGAGGAGTCGAAAAATACTTTGTTTGATTAGATCCCGAGCAACATTTAGAAAGATAAACTCGTGTACTTTTGGTAACCCATAAAATTTTAGTTTTTCATTTGGGAGGAGTAAAATTACATGTAAACTGAACGTGCTTAATACAAGTGCAATACTGTTTAATTATTCATCATTCCAACACGGGTTTAAGCTGTGTATATTATTATTAGGAATTTATTGCAGACTTCATAAAACAAACATGATACATGATGCTGAAATCCATATTCTAAACAAAACAAGCTACAGATATTGAAGTTAATGACATAATCCATAGAGGAGGAGAGGAAAAAAATATTGATGTCAGACTTACCATTATTCAGTATACGTAGCTTCCATTAGTTGCTATTTAACAGTTGTATATAAGTGTATAATATGGATAATATTGTCATGACATCAATATTTTTTTCCTCTCCTCCTCTATGGATTATGTCATTAACTTCAATATCTGTAGCTCGTTTTTTTAGAATATGGATTGCAGCATCATGTATCATGTTTGTTTTATGAAGTCTGCAATAAATTCCTAATAATAATATACACAGCTTAAACCGTGTTGGAATGATGAATAATTAAACAGTATTGCACTTGTATTAAGCACGTTCAGTTTACATGTAATTTTACTCCTCCAAATGAAAAACTAAAATTTTATGGGTTACCAAAAGTACACGAGTTTATCTTTCTAAATGTTGCTCGGATCTAATCAAACAAAGTATTTTTCGACTCCTCATCTTCGTTTAATGATATTCTTTAAAACGATTATTATCACACGTCGGCGAAACACTACGCATTTGAAACGCATATGGATGCTTGAACAAACTGTGTTCAACAAACGTAGCGTTGATCTGACATACTTCAAATACATTGCCCTTTCGCTACAACTTCTTCTCTATAACTAGGTTTTCGGAATAGTTTTTCCGAGACACGTCATGGTAACGAAAAGTAGCCTTTTCTTTTTCTACGACGTAGATTTTTTGCTACGACGTTGGTTTTAAAAGGCTGTGGGAACCACTTTCATTTCATGTTCATATTCTAAATACATCATACTTCGAACTTTTTCATAATCACTTCTTACCATATCATCGTAAGTGTCGATTCAAAATCGAATTTGCAGTTTTGTTATTTGGTTCCACGTGCTGAGCCAAGAATAAAAAAAATTATATCCAAATCCAAAATTTTTTGATTTTTTTTCGTGGCCTTTTTTTAAACCTAGTCCTGTTTTTAATCAAATAAATCAGCATGTTTTGTATGGTCCAGTTCTGCCAAATTACTCTGCTGACCAGCAGTTTACTGAATTTTACATAGGCGATGTGATGTATAATGTTTTTTACTTTGACTTTGCCCTCTCTGCTTACCCACTTGTTGTCATCGTGGAAAATGGAGCTGTATTCAAGACGTTAAAGTACAAAGTGCAATTTCCACATTTCAACAATTACCAGTTAGCAAGATACTAGTGGAGTTGTTAAAACTAAAGGGGAACCAGGGCGAAACGAAAGTGCGTGTATATTGGCATTATATGTGCTACAATTACTGTCCACACCGCTGGTTTAGAGCTAAACGATTTCACAAATTTTTCCCACCCATTCATCTGCACATGAGAAAGTTTTTTAAGGCCGATAAACGACCGATCCCCATCTGGTTTGAACCTACATACAGTGGTCATCATACTGGTCTTTTTCTCGAGTGCTTCAATTTTGAACAAAGCTAAATGTAAAACTAAACCTTGACTGGGATTACCACCTGATGTCATAGTGTCTCTTCAAATTTGCACAATTTCACACTTCAAGTATATAATTTATTTCACGTCGGGGGTAACAGATATTATAAACACTGAAAATCAGTTCATATTTAGTCCAACCAGACATTTCGTTTCAAAGAAGTTCGAAAGGATGAGACAACTGAATAATAATGCGTTCTGCGATAGTCGAGTATATGGCATTTTATTGCCCAAGCAAACAAGTAGATAGTATACCAACAGAAAATAGTGTGTACCACTGGATAGTGCCTTTCACTTCAAGACTTCGGCTCTATTGCCTTAGCCTTCTAGTAACTCTGTTTTTAGTTGCTATTAATTTAACCAAATCCTTTTCAGATTCCGTTTCCAAAGTTATTGGAATTGTAGGACTGGCGGTTTGGTGAGTATACTCAGGCCAGTACCAACTAGGCTCTGATTTTGAACCAGATAGCTCGGTCTTGCTTGATCTCGTTCATATTACGCCAAGTAGTCAGGGATAACGAATGTTTAGGCCAATTACGGATTGAAACACTCCACGAAGCGCTAACAATACAACGCAACCGCTGGGGGCTGCCACGAACTTACACGCTCGGAACAACAGGCCTTTTACAAAGTCTGAAGACCTTGGTTACCAGCGCATCCTGCGCGGGATCCGATTTTGAACGATGTGCGGCATTTTTAAATTCCTAAAGCAAACCTCATAGCAAAAGTAGAACCCAATCAACATCTTTCTCGTCAAATTAGGCTTAGCGCGACACCCGTTAATTCCCCGTTCCATTTTATTTCGCAGTAATCATAGCTTACGTGCGCTGGGGGCTATACATAAACAGCCCAGATGCCGACTTGGCATCACAGCGCTGCTACACTTTCAAGGCCGGCGCATAATCGAACCAGTTAACACATGCGCCGTTTGCCACAACATCCAACTCGGCCCACACGCCCATACCGGGGGAATCCATTTTATCCCAAACCTCTGAAAAGCCTACTGGCGAAAGGCGCGCTGGGGCCGCTGTCACACCTCCACCGACAGCTGGCCTCGAGAAAAATCGGGGTTCGAGGCGGGCGGGCGTTCAACTAGCAATTCGGCGGGCGGTGGCACGTTTGCATGTATGTGCTCCGCGCGGATGTTGGCCGGTTTCGAAATGGCGGCGCTTAGATACACAGGCGGCGCTATAACATTGCTACGATGAAAAGCGACCGACACGCCAAAAACGGGGACCTGGCGGTTGGTGGCCTGAAGACTCTCCGTGAACACACAAACCAACTCCGGCGACCGGCCTACATTAAAACTAGAGAGGCGAGCTCATTACATGCTAACTACCTGCGCTCTGCCTCTTCGTAATAAGGCTCCTGTATTACCCTCGACCTGTACTGCCAAATCTCATCGCAAAACATTGCTACAGCCGGGTGGATGGCTAGAAGGATTTGCGGTAGCTGTCGTTGGCAAAATGGAGTACATTATCCAGCACTGTTAAACCTGTTTAAGTCGTGTTGTGTCTTTTTATATCCTGACAATGGGCTCTCGCCTGGGCGGGATCGGTCTACAAGTATGCCACAAGAAAGGACAACTAGCCTGGTAGCTCACATCAGAAATTTTACACCATATATATATCGCAAATTTTGTCCATCATGCTTTCTAAGACTTTAATTTACATGTCTTCATTTCTGCCCAATCCAGAACACGTCGATCTTGGATATAACACTTCCATGCGCTGTACTATTCCACGTGCATCCCTTTAAGGGCAAAAGTCGTTACAACAGTTTCAAGTCCTGAACCCGGCAGCTTAAATATTTCGCTCTTTCAGTCCCCGCACGCCCCGGCCTGCTTCGAACGCAAATATCGTAGCAATGTTTATCACTAGATACATTTGTTTAGTTGCAACGACGCTTTGGGGGCCATTCGATGGCACACCAGATAAAATCATGTTTACAGAAAAGCCATTAGTAAAAAACAAGTAAATTCTTAAATTATTTTTAAACTAATTATTTAAGAGTGTAAAGAAAGTCAGGTAAGTGAATTTAGATGCAGCTTTTGATGAGCCTCTTTCAAGCTGTGTTAACCATTTCCCTCATAAGCTACAAACAAAAAAAACCTGAACAACTTTTTGGTAGGTCCACCTAGAGCAGGACGTTTTAAAATTTCTCCATACCCACTAATGTTAAATGGTTCCTGTTGCTGCGGAATCTTAGATTAATTTATATTCATTTTGGCCGTACGTTTGTCTGCACTTGGTCAGCGTTATGTAGATTAGTGTTAATCCGAGTTGAAAAGAAAACTCATGTTCACTTTCCTTTGTTTCAACTTTTACACTATTTTTGGTATTTACGGGACTGATAAGGAAACGTGTTCCTAATCCGTCTTTTGTTATTCTGTAAGTTTTGCATGATATTCTTGAACTTTGACATATTATAATTTATGTAGATTGCGTTCTTCTTTTGTTCTCCCTTTGGCTATAAAAGGCACCCAACTTTGTGTTGGGTATTCACTTTCGCTTTGCTCGTTGAGACGATATGAGCTCGAAAGAAGAGTCAATCTATTGAGTTTGTATTTGCTGAAAGTATTGCAATAAACCAGTAGAATTTGGAAACTTTGTTGTTTGTTTCTTATTTCTTGTTCCTAGGAACTTTGTTCGTTTTTTGTTCATTCCCAAAAGGGAAGATTGACTTTCTTCACTTCCGGCGAAAGTTCCCATTTCGTTCCTGCTTCGTTGTAGAATCATTTCTGAGGGGAACATTAGTTGATTCCGAGCATTTGAATTGTGCTCAAAGTTCCCCTTCAGATTACTCTGGAAAACAACATGGAAGCTGAATCCAATCGCGTAGCTTCCTTCTCCTAATAATTTATCTGAAAATTGAGAGGCGAACATTGCATCTCCATCAAAGACTGGACAAAAAAAGAACTAATAAAAGGCAATGGCATTATGCCATTACAGAAAACTCTTTTTGAATATCTTCTCCCAAAATTGTAAAGCCGGCGGCAGTCATTCCCTTTCTAAACTGGGCAGTTCCATCAGCAACTTTCTGGGTCAACTCAGAAGAAGCCTAGCGGAGAAGATCCAAAGCTTTGGATGCGGAGCCCACCACTGGAGGTGGTAGAGAGTTTGAAAATAGGTACGGGCGAGCTCATTGTCTGAGGAGAGATATCAGCTCTTTTGTACCTGTCGTATAGCCACCTGCAGCTCCACCTAAAATCCAATGAAAAAAATCATGCCTCATTGCCAAACCTCATGAAAAACATTTTAACACGCATTGGAATACCTACCTAAAGCCTTTCCTAAAGTAGAATTGATGATGTCGACGGGTTTCGTTCCCCAGAATTCCTCAGTTCCTCGTCCTAAAATTAAATGAAACAATTCGCAATTGAACTCTTCAAAAACTTCAATGAAATCATACTACTTCTCTTAAATTCTTACTAGTCTTGCCAAACAATCCAGATGCATGACACTCATCCAAAAACACCAACGCATCATACTTCTCAGCCAGTCTCATGATATCCTTCAGCGGTGCTACATTTCCATCCATTGAAAATACCCCATTGGTCACAATCAGCTGTCTCCTTTTTCCTTGCTCATCTTCAGCCAGTCTCTCCTCCAAATCCAGCATGTTCTTGTGCTTGTACCTTATCTTCTTCACCCCTTTCGTCAGCTGCAGCCCATCAATGATACTTGCGTGATTCAACTCATCCAAAAAGACAGCATCCTCCTCCCCCAAAATCTGCTCAAAAAGTCCTGAATTCGCGTCAATACAAAAGTTTCCACTCGTTCCTTGAATGCTCACGGAGGATGATTGTGGAGTTGTGCCATAACTCGCCCTCTGCTTTTCCACGCTTCCAGCCATCTTGGATTGATTTTCAACATCTTGTGGCAAAAGGTTTCGCCCGTCTTTAATGAAGCCTAAAGCCTTGCTGCGAATTTATTTCGCGGGCATGAATATGCAATTGCAACTTTGACAAAATCAATTATTTTAAAAGTATTTCATAATTCAGGCAAGAACACAAGAAAGGAATTTTCGGAAAGGAACTCATTTATGATTTGGATTTAATTTAGATACCCTTTACCAATTTAATGGAAACCAACAAGCAGAATATAAAACGGTAGAATTTGGACCAAACAGAGCTACAGATAAGGATTTACTAAGTAAATAACATTACAAAAATCACATTTCCCTTGCCTTTTTGTATAAAATGCGAAATAACATTATATTATTTATTTAGCCCGTGAATATTTTGAGCCCTCCATTCCGAAACTGGGACTTGTAAACACCAACAGGAGTCATGAGTATCATCCAGTTACTGATCATGGTTATCGAAATATTCCAGTGTATCCATCTCAATCTTCAGAAAACAACTTTCACCCTACAAGTCAATTCACACCGCAATATCAACGACTAAATCAAAACAGCTTCAGTGACCGTCAACAGCACTCCCTGTACAATAATTATGAAAGTTCAATCAACGCCAATGAAAATCAGTACTCTAACGTTCAGCCAGTATTTTTAAGTAGCAACCCACCTATTCCAGGTCATACAGTGGAGCAATGTGCTAGTGGTAAAGTAGTAATTACGATTAAAGCTCAGTATGACCTCACTCACTCACTTAAACAAGAAATTGACAGTGTGAAGTCCGAGAAACGCCGTAAGCATCTAAAACGTTTTAACTTGTAGCACGCACAATATAGTTGATTAATGTTTTAAAAGGTGACTTGAACATTACAACAGGATTTCAAGAGCAGGCGATGGGAAAATTGGTTTCAGTATCCCAGGATTGCCAAGAGATATTAATAAGAACATCCGCAGCTTCCTCCGTACCAACATCCGAAACATTTCCGCTGCCAATTACGAACTTGAATAAATGGAATGGCATTCAATTGTGGCTGAGTTGTCATGAAAATAAACAATCACTGGTAATGGTACTATAAAACTGTTATTACGCATGGATTTCATTAGCTGAAGTATGGATTTTTTTCAGATATTCAGCAATAGGAGGCTCTTCAGAGCAATCAATATCATCCAGATCTTGGAAAGATTACTTTCTCACGATTTTTCAAGAATAATTACTTACACTGGAAAGGGTAACAGTGCGTAGCCGGCTTCAAGGGACTTTAGTTTTGGAACTAATATATCGTATGTGTAAGACACGATTTAAGTGTTGTAATTGGTTCATTCTGTAACTTTAATAATCTTTATCTTGCAATTACAGTTTCTGTCCGCGCAACTCGTGGTGGTGAGAAGTGCACAAACAACGACATCAATCAACACATAAAGCATTGGTTGAAAAACTCAGCTGATCGCTTTGGTGGAAGAGAAAGAAGAAATAAAAAAAATGTTTCCAGGAACGATTTCCAGCAGAACCAAGCAGAGACACAGAGCCAAGGAAGTGAAGACCATCATCACTTACATCCGGGAGAACAACGCTAGCGATTCGAACCTTGCCACTTCATCCCAACATCCCAACATTTCAACTCTTGAAAAGAGTCTTACTAGTTTTTATTGTAATGCAACTAAACCGAAGGAGTGACGATGAATGTTTAATATCACCTCATAAAGTAGATAGAATAGTAGAAATAGAAAGTTATAGTTTAGCTATGATCTCAATGGTAATACTTGGGAATTTCTTAGAGGTTGGGCTCTAAAAACAATATCACGCAAGCATTCCGTCCGTTGCTGAAATTTCTTAGTTATAAGCTTCCCGAAGAGAATATTAGAATAGATCCGAGAATCTGTCCTCGCCAATTTCAGGCTACTGTAAGTATCCCATTGATTACGCTTTCCATTGGAATTGATGGCGTGCCATTAACAAGATCTACAACGAAGCACTTTTGGCCAGTATTGGGAATTATAGATCAGTCAGTTTTGCAAAACGCCTTTCGTCATTGGCTTATACTATGGAGAAGTTAAACCAAACAATACAGATTTCTTAGGTCCAGTAATTTGTCAATTAAATCGTCTTGAATTTCAAGGAGTTAGTTATAACTGCCAAAGGTATGCTGTCAAAGTTTCAAAAATTGTTGCAGATGCTCCAGCAAGGAGCTTTATAAAGTCAATTTGTAATCATAATGCTTACCACGGGTGTGAAAGATGTATTCAGAGAGGGAAATGGACTGACAGAGTAGTTTATCCATATAATTTGTTTCCCAACAGAAGTGATGAAAGTTTTTTATTGCAAAGTGACCCAAGTCACCATACACGTGATTCTGTATTGCTTGGTTTAAATGTTGGATTGGTTACACAAATACCACTGGACTATATGCATTTAGTGTGTCTAGTACTAGTTAGAAAGCTTGTTCGAAAATGGGTTAAGAGAAAACTGCCACATAAAATTAAGCGTGGTGTTATCGCTTCCATTTCTCAGAAGTTAGTTTCATTTTCAAAATTCTTTCCAATCGAGTTTCAGAGAAAACCTCGTTCGCTTTTAGAAATTGATCATTTTAAAGCCACTGAGTTTCAAACACTGCTACTCTACACAGCGTGAGTGCGTTTAAGGGAATTATTAGTAAAGATAAGTACGAGCATTTATGCTACTACATTCTGCAATATTTATATTACTAACTCAACGTTCATCTGATAAGGAATGGAACAGTTAGCTAACTTTTTACTGAACAAATTTGTTCGTAAGTCTGAATCTTTATATGGAGTTGAATTTTTAGTGTATAATGTACACTCCTTATGTCATTTGGCGGATGATTCTAAGTTATATGGCAGTCTCAACAATGCAAATGCGTTTCCATTTGAAAATGTCATGCAAACAATCAAAAGAAGCGTGCGATCAAAGAGGAACTTTTTGGAACAAGCTTTTAACAGAATTTGTGAGCTCGAAAAGTTAACCTCCAATATCGTAAGTTTGATAACTGTAATGAAGAAACAATTGGTCTGAAAATATCACCGAAGGTAGGTGATAACTGTTTTCTTCTAAAGTCAGGGAAATCGTGCTTATTAAAAAGGTTATTAATAGAGAAGGTAAAATGTACGAATGCCAAGTTTATAAAACCAGATCTAATGTTAAAGGATATCCGTTTGATAGTTCTTTGTTAGAAATATACTTTGTTAGCAACATTTCTTCACCAATAGAAATGTATATAAGTTCAGAAAACATAGCCCTTAAGTACTTTAGATTACCGTATAAGGACTCATTTTTATGTATTCCATTGATACATTCGTTTTGTGAACAATAAATTTGTATAAAAATGACATTTAAAACGTGCTTCATTCCTTATTTTTATGCATAAATGCACTGGCAGGACATGAAAGCATCTTATATTGTAGTCGGATAGCGCGCTAGCATGGCTTGGATATCAGTAGGCGCATGTGCGGATAGCATACTACGTAGACCCTTTGCGGAGTCTGATTTAGTTCTTTTAGTCGCATCCGGTCCGTATGGATTTGATGCGACAAAATCGGACATTTACCGTACAACTATTTAGCACATAAGTAGAATGTGGACCGAACACTGAATGTTAATTGGGATTCCTTCAAGTACTTCTTTGTTTTATATACTTCACTACAAATAGAGCAAACGTGAGTTTCTGGCTTGTGAATAGCTTGAATATGTTTCACAAGAGTTTGGCGAGTTTTTACAGAAATGTGGCATTGGGGGCACGTAAATTTTATCCTGCTGTGAACCCCCCTTGTAGTGTTTAGACAATAGGGATAAGGTTAGAAATATCTTTGGACAAGATGTGCAAAGAAATTTCCCTTCATTAGCAGAGGTTTTTATAATAGTCTGCACTGATGATCTAGACTTTTCTTCGGAATCCGAATTAGAGCTAAAGTCAGAGTCTGATGAACTACTAGGATCGTAAGAGGAATTCAAGTCCTCTTCAGCTTGAACATTTTCTACACCCTCCTTAACATCATCCTTTTCTTCATTTTTTATGACAATCTGTTCATCATCAATGTCATCCTTGTCACTTTCCATACTCTCCTCATTTCCTCCTGAATTATTGGCTCAATTCAAAATTCAACTGACTAAAAACATGTATTGCAGATTTGCATATCATATTTCACCAATTTTGTAATAATACATCCACACATGCACAACATCTGTTAAAATGTGGGAATTGAAATTCATTATGTAGTTAGTTCACAACATCCCAGTCGTTTCTTTCTTGCATTCAGTTGAGTATTCGGTTGCATAAATATTTTTTACGCTGTTGGATTGGTAGAACTTCATGCAAATAGGAAAAGCAAAATTAAACATATAATTGTAGCGACAAAATGGGATTAAACGATTAGAAATTAAATTCATAAGAATATAATTGCTTTTGTTTATGTGGCAAATTGTATCCAGAAAAGGCCTCGTCATCGCAAAGTAGTCTGAAGTACACACCACGCAAGTGATACGACTCATAAAACTAAAAATAAGCAAAAAACTCCCATAGTCTTATATAACATAGATTCATTCCACATGCAATTAAGAAATTGCCACAATATAATGAAATAGTCAGAAAATGTTCAGACTTCAAGATCATACCCGAAAGATAATAAAAATACGTTTTCTTTTCTAATTACTTTCGTTACAACAACAACCTTGGAGTTCTATTACTGAATGGGAGGATGGGTGGGAGATACTTCGTAGTGAAAATGAGAATAATATACGTATGTATATGGAGAGGTGGTACCCAGTTTATTTAGAGCTTAGCTCGGAACTTTCTTGCCGTAATTCTGGGGTAGCTGGTGCAGAATACCGCCTACTGCAATTAATTTGATGTCTCAAGCTGATTAGTGCAGTTCTGCGAATATTCGGTTTTCCGTTACTTGCAACGTTGGTTTAAATATATTACACTTGGGCTAAACCAAGTCAAGTTCTGAAAATGAGCTGTAGCCTGATTAATCATTTGGGGCTATGTAAGAAACGTAAAATTTTCTACTTCGTAGTGTTCCTTTATACCTA
>LJIJ01004924.1:0-13193 GCA_001718145.1 Orchesella cincta
ATTACAGAAGATTTATCAATAATTATGCGATTATTGCTAAACCACTTATAAACCTCACTAAAAAGAATAATAAATTCGAATGGACAAAAGCATGTCAAGCTAGTTTCGATTTGTTAAAACAAAAGCTTACGACAGCTCAATTCTAAAACAATTCAATGAAGAATTGCCAGTTACCGTATTTTGTGACGCCTCAGCTTCAGCTGTAGGTTGCGTATTATCACAAAATATAAATGACAAAGAACATGTTATAGCTTATGCTTCCAGGGTTCTCAATCCTGCAGAAGTTAAGTATAGTATTGCAGAAAGAGAATGCATTGCTGTTCTCTTTGCTTTATCACGTTTTCACGAATATTGTCACGGTCGAGAAGTCACTGTGGTGACAGACCATCATTCTTTGTGTAGTCTACTTAAGACTAAACACAGCAAATCACTACGTATTTCAAGATGGGCTCTTGAAGTCCAACAAGCAAATTTAAATGTCGTGTATCGTAAAGGAACACTTCATGGAATGCTGACTGTCTTTCACGGTTAGTACCACTCTGTAATCCTGCTAAGGGATATGCAAGCGTGTTTAACGTTTACACATCCGATAGCAATAACTCCGATTCTCAGTCCCTATGGACTATAGATCTAAGTTAATTTACGAACAAACCAAAGATAAATATTTTAAGATAGTATTAGAAATTTGAAACTAAATTCTATTCCTAAAAAGTATGCTAGATTTAGTGTGATTGATAATTTACTTTATTATGTAAGTCCTATAGATTATGTTAAGCGTGTTTGTATTCCTAGATCCATGATATTAGAAATATTTCAGGCCCACCATAACCACATTATTGGCGGAGGTCATATGGGTTTACATAGAACATATAATAAGATTAAGTCTAAGTTTTTCATTAGAAAGTTAAGAAATCTTTTAGTTAGTTTTATTTCCAATTGCTTAGAATGTGCGAAACGTCAACCAAGCAATCATCAATTGATTGGTAGAATGCAACCCGGACAGATCTACTCACTTTTTGATAAATTTCAGATAGATGTGTTAGGTCCTCTTAAAACAACTCCGTATGAATAAGTATGCTATAGTAGCAATAGATACGTATTCTAAATTCGTTATTAGTCAGCCTATAAAAGAAGCAACAGCATTAGTGTTAGCTAATTTCATTATTAGGAATATATTTTTAATGTTTGGTATACCGAGGTATATTCAGTTTGATAATGGTTCTATTAATAGGTCTAAACTAATCCAAGAGTTACTCCTACAAGTTAATTGTAAGTCCGTTTATATTCTTCCGTACCAGCATAAATCACAGGGAAACGTTGAGCGCACTATGCGATCTCTTGAAGAAACAATTAGTAAATATTTGGATAAAGAACAACTTAATTGGGATTTACTTCTTCCTATTGCAACCTTTAATATAAATTGTTCAATGAACATGTCTACTAAATTTTCTCCTTATCAAATTCTTTATGGTATTAATCCAAAACTTCCGTTAGATTTATTAGTAAGCGATAGTATTAAAAATAATATTAATAGCGACGCTAGAAATAAGATTAGGTTAAGTACAACAAAGAATATTTTACTTTCTCAAAATTCCTATGGTAAACTTTACAATAAGAAACGAATTCCTTTTCAATTCAAAATTGGCTCTTTATGCATGTTAAAAATGTACACTGTACCTCCAAAGGTCAGTGCAAAACTTTATAGAAAATATATTGGTCCCTTCCGGATCATTGCACAAATTGATAATTTACATTATAAATTGAGAGCTATTGGAAACGTCGAAGTTCGAAAAAAGATCATTGTAGTACATGTAGATCGAATGAAAAAGTTTGGTGATTCTACATCAACACCAACAGAATTGACAGATGATGATGAGCATGAAGACTCAGTACCGAGCAATGTAAATGACAACAGCACTACGCAAGCGCAAGCATTGCCAGCACTACCATCACGTACTCTAATTGATAACAATTCAAGTTCAGTTCGAGACCATCCCAAAAAGCTAAGGCCAAGGTTAGACCAGAACGTAGTACTGCCCTACCACAACAACAGATCCCGTTTCAAAGCAGATCGGGGCGTGTTACCAACAAACCTGCGAGCTATAGGTATTAGTATTGAACCAGTTCAATTCTAAAAAGTAAGAGGGATGTAATGCGCATGCATTATTAAAGGCACTTCCGGTTTATTTAAACTGGCTGTAAAGGAACAAATGGCCATCTTAGCAGCTAATATTTCTGTGTGAGTTATTTTTTATGTAACTCAACATATTTAAACACATTTGGAAAAATCCGTGAGTTACACTTCACTATGCTTGCTTGTAAGTAATACAGGAAGAATCTGCGTGAGTAAGGCAGGTTGAAAGAAAGCCTATAATTGTGTGAAGTAATAATGTTAACATTATAAGTAAGATTCTTAATAATATTATAAAATATATAGATCATAATACTAAATCAAATATTAATTAAATATTATTAATAAAAAGTTTAAAAATAGATTTAAGAAAAGGTAATATATTAATCAAAAAGTATACATTAAATGTTGAAACTTAAGAGATGGATATATAATAAAATTATAAAAAGTTACAAGGATACTGATTAAGTAAGTATAAAATTAAATAAAGTAAATTAGTACCTAAGGAAAAATATTTAAATAAACATAATATAAAAAAGTATAAATGTATTATGGTAATATTCGATGGTAGTAGAATGGTTAGTAAAGAGATTAAATGTTTACAAAATATAGTAAGCAATTAGTATTAATAAAAACAAAGAGAAAATGTATCTAATATTTATTTATATCTAATAAGTATATAAGCTAAAAATTTAAAAAAAATTAATATATAAAAACAAATTAATTAATAAAATAAGTAATATAATATAAATTAAGTAATAATTTATAATATAATAAATTATAATATAATATTATAATAATTATATTATAAAAGATAAAGTTATAGTTAAAAAAAAATATATTTTAAATCCTAGATAATTCCCACAGGAAATATTGGTAATTAGAAAAGTTTGCAATCTTCTTCTATAATAATAACACTGGCATTAGGTTGTGAAATTGCCATTCTGATGACGAAACCGACTTCAACATGTCCAATTACTCCCATATGGTCATTTTCAGCCATATCGGATGACTTTTCAAATTTTAGCGCTCCTAACTAGCAAGCGTGCAACCAATTTCACTGAAATTTATTAAATAGCATGTCCTTGAGGAGTGCAGCCAATTTACCAAATTTGGTCCAAATCGGTTAATAAATGGAGTGTGTTTACAGACAGACAGACATGAGTCAGTTCATGGAAGTGGTACAATTTAGTACGCACTCAAGTCACAGATTTCCTTAACATTTGGCTCATAAATGCAGTTTTTTAACGGCGATTTGATGGCGTTTTTAATTTTTTAATTTTGAAGCCCTATCGCTGATATTATGGGACTTTAACTTTCATGCTTTCATGCATTAATCTCTTTTTGTAAAGAAACTACACACCCAACGCTATAGATTCCTATTCTAATTATGATTCTTAGGCATAGATGGGCATGGAAAAAATTAAAATTTTCAAATTTCGAAACTTTCAGCCGTTAACAATGCAAAATTGAATCGCTCAAAGAATTTTTCCCCCAGACGTCTACTGCTTGAATTTAAATAGAAAATGAAGGCCTTGTTGTTCTGAATCAAATGCCGTTGGAACGATTGAGTGGACGTTTGGGGGAAAAAACCTACGGGCTTATGAAGTTTCAAAATTTACATGGTGAAGATGGGTAAATGGTAACCGCGTAGCTGTTTTACTCAATGAGCGAGCGTGTGTATGCATTACCCGCAGCACGTACTAAATTGTACCACTTCACGCGAACAGCCTCACATACAACTCAATGGATTTATGACTGGGTTTAATTCACGTAATAAGTTCCATTTTTAAATACCTCCTCCTTCAACCAATTTAGAAAGTTTACACACAAATAAAAGAATATAAAAATTAGACAATACATCATTATGAGATTTTTTTCCTAATTTTTCAATTGATAGAGACCTTCAAAAATATTTAGTACCAATCTACACTTGGACAGAAACCGGCAGCTTTTCAATAAGCGGTCTTACAACGATGATACTAATCGGAGTTCCAATGCGCAAATTAATACTAATTCTGGTGAGTAACTTGTTCAGTTCGTAGTTTAAATGATTTCCGAGTTAATATCTTGTTATTGTTATATTTACAGCTGTTTGCAGCCTAGCTCCCGAAATCCAAGCCGGTGCAATCGGTGATGTAGTTTGCAACACCACCCTAATAAATCATCCAGTTGTCGCTGCAACCCACACCACCGTGGTGGTTTTCATAGTCGTGATTTCGTTAGGACTGGGGTTCACTTTCGGTGGGGCAGCTGTCTGGTTTCTTCCAAAAGCCTATAGAAAATGGTGTGTTCGCTCCGCAGATGGTAATTGAATTTTATTATAATATTCTTAATGTGAAATTTCAAATTAAATTTTTTTATTTGCCATTTAGTTACAGAACAACAGATACCGTGTCCATTGAGGATTGGCCCAACCGATTCTCAAATTCTGTGGAGACCGCAGAATTCTTTTTCTTGTAGAATAAAAAAACAAACTATTGTAAATTGATACACGCATGCAACATCTATGTGAATCTGTCTGGGTTTCCACTATAATAATTTTATTTAAAATTGTTATAATACCTTTATTATCATGAAAATAAATTGAAGGGAGTTTGCTATCTGGTGGGCCCAGTTGTATCATGAATAAAGTATATACACTTTTTTATTCAATACCATTTCATGCAACTTTTCTGTAACTGTTGATCCATTCATTTACGATATGGACGTTTGTAGGTACGTGTATATAATCCACATGGGATTCATATTGCTCTCGAACTGGGAAAAGAGTCGCATAAAAATCAAATTAATCGTTTAATATTTTTTGTTTTTTTACAATAGAAAATAACTAATACAAAGTTGACCTACGTTTTTAATTCAAAAGGTTTAAAACTTAAAATTTCGACAATTTAAATATATGCAATTTATGCGTACATTATTTTGGTGTGAGAGATCTTAGGATGCATACGTTTGTCATGCCCCTGTAGATATCGGGTCTTTACATAATTTTTTTACCTCGGAGCCGAAATACGTTATATCATTATCAAAATAATCACAAGGGACGAAGTTTCACATTGTATGACACTGGAATGAAGGTGTAAAATGCGCGGAAAAATCTGTAAGTACCTAACAATCGACCGTATCAGATTATTATACATATCAGAAATATTTCTAGTTCACTGAAGAAAGCTTTTAGTAAAGTATCGCTATAATCCTCATTGAGTGTCAGTGCTGCGGGCGATGGTAAATGCTCAGAACCACCAAGACCAAACTACAGAATAATACTCTTGCATGTAAATATATCACGAAATCCACAGTCGTGTGCATTATCATTGTCATATAGTCAACATTTTCTTTAAGTAAAGTAAACGTTTTGAGTCTGGATCTCTTTGATAATGAATGGCATAATTTGTACATAAGCCTATCATTCACTCATTCAAGAAAATAAAACGTTTGACTTTGGGATATCAGTCTACATAGAGCTTAGCCGAATATATACGATATATACTCTGCTGGAAGAAAAAAAAGAGATATTTACTTACTTGACTCAAAGCACAGCTACAACAACCCAGTCAGCCTGGTTTGATGTGGTGCTTGAAAAGCTTACTTAGTTTACTAGAATATAAATTAAAGTCATTTTATCTGAATTTTTTCGTCTCCCATCTGAATTTTTATTACCAGTGATTTTGGAAACGTTCTACGCCAGGTGTTGTAAGATTTTTGACTGTATTTGTGGTTCAATTTAAGAAAAGAGTAGTGCTTCTCTTCGTCATTCTGCAGTCCTCTTTCAGCCTGACTCTCGTTGAACTATGGAGGAAAATAATAATTCCAGTGAAAGTGTGGCAAGTGAAGAATCATCCTCAGCCATGACGATGAGCTCAGATGAGTACAAGACTCATGTTGAGTTTCATAAGAAAATTGTGGCTGTCATTGAAGATCTATTCTCGGATGAAAACTTGGCAAAGGACGTGTTTCTCCTGCGTCACATTCGGCGACGCAAGGATGGCTACGCCAACCTGGAGCTTGTCGCTACGAACAGGAGAGTTACAAAGGTTTCCAACAACCTGCCGGTGATCCACGCAGCGATTCAGGGATGGTCTCACAAGCTCCGGATGAATGTGGAGCTAATTAAGATCCGCAGAGTGGAGCCGCTTCCTCCCGCTTTGGAGAAAAGGGTGGAAATAGAGAATAAATGGAAAACATCTCTAACAAAAGTGGAAGAATCAAAATCAGCAACACTTGTGAAAATGAGGATGGGGGTGTTTTCCCGACTCCTCCGGGAAAGGAAGGATCTGGAGAAGCTCCCAGCCCTCCCAAGACAAGCCAGTGGCTCCAGAAACGTCTGATTGCGAAGGGCTAAGTTCCCTTCGAAGGAACTGGATCTCTGATGATGTCCACTGTGATTCGTCAGCCAAGAGGACCTCCCTCCGATGGTTCATCTGGTTTCGCTTCCGCCGGAAGAACGCAGTGCCTCCTGGAAAGGCTCGAAAATGAGACAGGAAAAAAGTAGGTTTGAGTAACTAGGTAAATATTAATAAAAACATTATTTTATACCAATTACGATTTGCAATTTGATGAATAATCACTATGTATCCTGAATTTGGTTCGTTTTCAGATGCTAGAGCTTCAACGCATTCCGACAAAGGATTCCAGGAGTTTGAGTACCTTCAGGATTGAGTATTGAGGAAGGAGACTTATTATAAATTATTTAACCTAAATTAAGTCGGAAACTATAGCAGTATTAATTTTTAACTATGATTATAATAGTTTGATAAGCGACAACGAGAGATATATGAACTTAAATGTAGGAAAAAGTATTCCAATATCGTATAAGGTTTCATCCCTGATTTGTTGGATGGAATACAATAGTTTATGTTGAATAGCCGTTTTGTAAGGAACTAGAATAAAGTTGACTGTATACCATCATCATCTTAGATGGTACCAATGTTCTCCTCAAACTCTGACAGCTGGATCGTGTTCTTGCTCATTTCAATCGAATCACTTTAGTCTTGGTCAAGCTGCTAAAAACAACAAAAGCACCAATTATCATATACCTTCTTTTTGTTCAAATGACCATAAAAGGATGAGAAATATCTGTATAAAACGTATATAGTAGACTCTCTCGAGTAAATCACTCGGCTCTTTAGAGGGTTTGAGTATGAACCCTTCATTTTTGACCTGCATTTCCTGTAAATATCACTGATCATACAAATTCAATACCTTCATATTCTCATTTTGGCACTTCGAACCGGGAAGGATCTGACACGCTCATCCTTTCTTTTCGTCTTCTCTCTGTCGTTGCTACAAGTTTTGGAACCGTTTCCCGAAATGGTGGTGTTGCCGAAAGTGCCGATATTCAGGCTCCCGGAATCCAGGATTTGTTACTTTCCAATGGTCAATTATGAAGATTGCATTATAAATTGGCGTTTGGAAATTAATATGCATATCATTTAACTATTGTATGAGCAAATGCATAGGTCACTACTGAATTACGAGGTATCACTAACGCCTCGTTCTATAATGAACAATGAGGAACACGTAGTAACAGCAGAGTAGGCTCCAATGTCTTTTTATAAACTCAAATATGATGATTTATTAACACATGACTCATAAAAAATCAACCTCGAAACAAAACTAAACGGATTCCATATAATTCATGTGTTTCTCAAACTAAATTAAATTAATCCCAAACGATTCGGTTTTGTAGAATTTGATGACTTCTTGTGGCCACTTGGCGTTGGCCACTGAGGCTGGAACTAGTTCGACTCGTCGTTCTCCCTTGAATTTCAGCAAAAGCACCAGCTCCCCTTTGTCATCCATCACGCCCACAACCTTCTCGAGATCGAGTCCCCGCTCCAAACCAGAAGTCATTGGAAGTGATTGATCTTGTTCCTTCTAGGTTTAAAAAACATTGGGAGTTAATGACGATTTGACTGAATGAGCTGCAATTTAAAAGAAAGTTAATACCGAAAAGCTCACCTTTTGGTCAGAAGATGCTGCCATTCTCTCACCAGTTTTTATCATCTGAGTTTGCAGCTGCTGATCCTTCTCAGCGTTAGCCAATTCCTCCTTTTGTCGCCTTTCAAAATCCAGGATGAGGATGAAACTGATGTGCTCCTCGGGCTCCCACGTGTTTTCCGAGTCCGGATAACCTCGCCATTTCAGGAGATATTCGGGCTTCCTCTGACCCCGGTGGTTTGTCCAAAACCTTTTCCACGTAATACACCTCGTTGGAACCTAATGACTTCATTTTCACCGTTGTAAAAAATGAGAAGTCTGAAATACGAGAAAACCGGATTTATTCTTTGTTAAGCACGACTTGCCACGATTTCCACTGATTATTACAATCTTTCCACAAATCAAGGTCTATTAACAATACGTTTCACTAAAAACCGTAATACCTGAACGATTTACTGCAACTCCAAAAAATAATAACTTCTCCAGCTGAGTTTTAATTTTGTTGTGACTTGTTGTGTGTTCTAAACGATACTGTGTCTGAGGATCTACCTGAACACATATAGCTACGCACTTGCGTACTTAACATGAAGCGGTTAGCGGATTTTTGAACGATTTTTTCGTTCATCCCAGCTCTGTATATGAGCATTGTTGACTCAGACCACACGCACTCGCTTGGGTAAGGATAGAAAGCAACGCAAAGTACGTTCATAAATTCTTCCCAAATTATGCATATTTTGTCTCATATGCGTACGTTCACCTGAAGCTCTAATTTGTAGCTGCCATCTCCACAAAATATCAAGATGATGATGATAATCAAACTTGTATTGAATTGCGTGTAAAATCTACATGACTACTATTAAACATTCTTGAATAATTTCATCGCGCTGATTGTATTGAGTTTTGGTTCGTCAAAGCACTAGAAGTCAAAATCAACTCAATTTCTCCAGAAAAATGCATGTATCTTGCCTGTTAATTAACTGCAGCTGGCTTGTCTGCATAGTTCTCCAGTGGGGGCAAAACCTAAGTCATTGTCCTTGACAGAGCAAACAGTAAAAGGAAGCTAATTTAGAGTTTTCAAGGTAAGGAGCAGAATGCAGTGCAAAATTTGCGGATTTTGAGAAAAGGTCGAGGGTGAAGAATTTGGTTTTGATCTGGCAAATAAAAAGTAAGTTACAATGAATCAATCAACGTTGGATAAGAAATACACTGTTTTATTGGCCATCTTAATGAATAACAGACAGGATTCTCACAAATATTTAAAGTAATTGTTGAAATAAGACCGGATGCAAGCATTTCATCAACAGAAACACAATTGGCTCGTTTAAACAGCCAGGGCAAATAGCTTCTTCACCAGTTCTTTATCCTTTGTGAGGAGTTCTTCAAAAGCCCTGCAGCTTTCCAGCTCACTCTTCTTTCTAAAATCGAAACAGGAATGCTTTAGAAAATACGTAACTTCCCCAATAACAATTTTAAACTCGAGGAAACTCCAATTGATTTGATAAAACTTGATAGACGGATGGCTTCATCTCTCAAAAAGGCAAACTTGATGTTCCAAGCATTACGAGCAAAGAGCTCCACCGCAAAGTCAACACTAATAGCTTCATCCGGCGTTTCCAAGAATATACGTCTTGTCACCGTCTCCAGATGGTGAATCTCGTACTCCAGCGCTGCTTCCAGAAGTTCCACGGCCACAATCAGCGACTTCCTCGCCGCGCTAAGATCCCCGTAGTAGAGATAACGGAGCAAGGCCCACACTCCTTCCTCGGAAAGGCGAGTTTTTCCTTCTTTCCTTCCTGCCATGCATTTTGAAGCAGCCTATCCAATCCAAAACTTTGCCCTGATACAACAAAATATAAAAGTGACAATTAAACCCTCCGATAAAATCATGATAGCTTATAAAATCGTTGACAAACCTAAGAATGCTACGTGACATGGTATTTTCACTCCGTTTCTTGCAACCAGAGCAAAGTTGGTATACTTCTGCTGCTCCAGCAACGCCTTATTCTTGAGCTGGGTGTCTGTCAACTTGCAGTGAGTGCGAGGGACGCTGCTCTCTTCGCCCACTTCTAGAAGCTTAATCGTGATATCCCCAATTACTCCCTTTCGTTGATCCATGAAGCCGTGTGGCGAAACTATCTTCACCGTCTGCTTAAAAGAGACCAGTCCACCACAACGATAGTCGGCTTCCATTGCTAAAACATTCATCATTAAGAAACTGCTTTTTTCAAATTTAAAACAAGTTGGAAATGACGACAACTTACCATCAGTGGAAAGCGCCACGCTTTCAGTCCCAAATTGGTGTTGGAGCACTGCTTCAAGCTTCAGCTCTGAGCAGGTCTGAAGGCAAAAAGCTTCTCTAACGCACTTCCATAAACTTTGACCTGAACAGTTCCAACATCATGCTGAGAAAGAGAAGGCTGTGGACACCAGGATGTGATCCAGAGAGAAACAGTGCTCCTGCAAATCGACATCAAAATCATAAATACTGAAAACGAAAATTTGTTTCTTTCCACAACTCTTCTTAATCTACTCACATATTAGCTTCAGGGTTGCTCCATCGGTGAAAGTCCTCATGGTTTCCGATAAAAGGGGAAAGGTCAACAGGCAGCGTCCCGTTGAACAAGTCGGAGAAGATGCATTTCTCATTTTGGAGAAGATATGTCATCTTAACTACGATAAAGTTGCAATAGTTTATTGTATTTTGTGCTATAAACGAGCAAATATATATACTTCACAGTTGTCAACAACCAACTTCAAACAGAAAGTGTATAAACCATCTGATGACAACAAGCAAAGTTTTTGTAGTTGTGAGCTCTGAGCTTCTTACTTTTTTATGGAAGCAATTTCCCTGCAGTGTTGTGTACACTTCGCTTGTCAACGCATATCCTTCTAACAAGCTGGGCTGGCTTGTACAGAAAGGAAGAAATACATGAAACACTCTTGATTCTCATTATCATCATCATCAGGGAATTCAGCATGCAATGATATGCATAGTTGTTGCACCCACCTTGAATGCTAGTCTGATTTTCAAAATGATTTTCAAAAATGATTTTAACATATTATGACATGTTAATTACGTTTTATGTTGTTTTAAAAGAAAATTTTTTTCAAGTACATGTAATTATAATTTTATTTTCTTAATTTCATTCTTATCCCAACTAGATACACAACCATATAATTATAGTTTTCACTAATCATTTTATCTATCAACACTTCAAATTTCAACAATTCCTTACTGATTTCAGCGTTTCCTCTCATGAACACCTCCAACCCATCTCGAGTGAAGTCGTAGTAATTGTTGATGACACCAGCAGGTCCCCCAGCTCTAGTGACGGTCCTCATTGATTTTCTCGAGCTGTGGAAGAAAGTTTCAGAGGTTTCTGTCTAGTGGGGTATAGTTGGGTTCCTTTGGTACTTGCTTCCTTTTTAGCGATTCCGATTATGTGAACGTGAATATATCTTTTTGATAAATGCGACATGTACAGATTTTTCCGAATTCTCCCATTCGATATTTCAAAGGACATGAACTATAGCTGTCTATACTTTACTTTACTGAATTATTTCAAGCTCACTACTGTTGTTGGTGTTTCTTCCAACCAAGATTTTAAAACTCGCAGTTGTATGTAGACGTAGGCAAAGCCAAAGCTGCCACACCACCTTGTAGATGCAATTAATGCTTATAATTAAATAATGTTTTAAATTAACATGTTTAGGACGACTTATAGATATTTCATGAAAAGGTATCCCGACGGTAATTTAAATGGAGTAAATGAATATAAGTATCTTTCTCAGAATGATTCATATTACATTTTAAGAGTATGTTTAACTATTTGCTTGAATTTGGGATTTTAAACAAATCATACAAATAGGGATGAAGTCTAATTAGACGCAAATTTCTGACAAAGTTGCGAGGATTTCTACATACGCATGTTTCTTACAAAATCTGCGCGGTTCTTATATACATCTGCATGTTTAAAGGCATCCCTTGACACTTTCTTGTGATGTGAAAACCCGTTTATATCAAACAGATTAAGTATTGAGTACAATTTAACTGAAAGAATAATCCATGCTTACAGAAAAAAACTCCTTCATGTCAAACGTTTCTGAAATTATTGCTGCAAATTAATACATCTTCGTACTAAAATTATCTGTGGTAAGAATTTTAAAGCGTTAAATTTATTTTAATAACAATAAATAGAAATTTAAGTGAGAATTGTCTGAGCATTATTTAGTAAACCTTCATAATGGTTGTAGTTTTCGCTCATCAAACCACTTCGACCAGTTTCAAATTCCGTATCTCAAATGAAAGAATTATTGATGCATAAATATGAAAATAAAATAAAATTAAATAAAAAGCCACCAACACAAGCTGGGGTACATGAGACACTTGTACTGGGAATGGCATGAAGGTTGATTCGACGGAACCACGATTTGCTGCATTCGCCAAAATTTTATCATTCAGTGTTTGTTCAAAACACGTAGTTTGATTGGTACAATTACGTATCCATGTATTTTAAAATCGATGAAGCATCCGATGGGGTCCATCCTTCCACCTTTCTCCGTTCAACAGAGAAACGAAAAGCTGAATACCTCTTCAATTACACCAAGGCATAACAAGGTACCAGATATTTCAACTAAACTTCTTCTTTAGAGTTGAGAGTAACATTAACAATAAAGGAGGGAGGTTTTCTGTCCAGAATGATTATTACGTAGCGTTTATGGCATATAGGAAGAAACTTCCAGATGTAAACGTTACTAAGTAATACTATGGAAGTACCTGCGTGAAAACGCTAGGTTAAAGAAAGCTAATGCTGTTGAAGTATGAAGAAAGGATTGTTAACATTGTAACAGAATTTTAACCAGGAAATATGTAATTGAAAAGTTTGACAAATCTGCATTCTAAAATCACACTGGCTTCAGTTGTGAAATTGCAATCTGATAACGAAACAAATTCAGCGCATGTCCAATTACTCATCCGTCGCCGTCCGGAGCCATAATAGCATTTCAGCCATAATGCATGACTGTTTCAAATTTACGCTCGGCTAACTTCAAAGCGTGCAAACCAATTTCGGCTGGCAAATTAATTAATGGCATGTCCTTGACAAGTACTGTCGATTTCCAA
>LJIJ01004925.1:0-13190 GCA_001718145.1 Orchesella cincta
CCTTTAACATTAAATTTCAAAATATGCATAACCCAAATAATTTACAAAAATGTAAGTATGCTCCAAGCTGCAATGCTTTTTTTACTCCAAAAAGTTAGAACAAGATAAGTTGATCATATATCGTATGAATTAATAATTCGAATACATGGCTGCGTGGAACTTTCTGTTAAAAATTGCATTTGCAATGACAACATTAAACGTCGCCTATTGATGTACACCCAAAATATACAGTAGGAGTATATTGAGTAAATGTCGACAAGGTGTTTGATAATTCATACTTTCAAAAAACCTACATGGAAATGTTAATTATGTAATAATTGTTAAAATGTCTTCCAATCATAGTACACTGTCACTCATGATGTTATGATGATGGCTTGTTACAGGAATAGCTGAAGAGGCAGCAGAAATGGAAGGGGTTCCAAGACGTGCAGACAGCCACATTGAAAGATGCATCTCCAGAACTTTTTCATATAGTCCCCGTATATTATTGGGTTGAGACAAGAGTTGGAGACTGCCGTCACAAAGAGTGCTTCCCGAATCGTGGGGCCCACAGCCGCTCCGCGGATTCAAGTCAAACATGTACCTAAAATGGGAATAATATTTCGGTTGTATACGGTTTGTGAATTTGCATTAACGAAATAGTTTAAACAATAAACTACGGAGACTTGCCACAGAGTTGATACAATATACGGTGTCCAGCAAAGCACAAAGATGCTAACGATAAGCATGGACATCCAAATTGCTTTCTTTTTGCTCTTTCAATTTCAGAGGTGTTTCCAGTCTGCTGTAAGTAGCCATTCTCCACCTGACCTTGAGCTGAAAAAGATATTACTTTGAAAACGTTAAATACATTAATAAACATAAACATAACTGGCATAAATGAGATACTTTTACCTGTAGTTGTTGTTTGAAGTCGTTGTTCCCGATTGTTTTTAGAAAAAGAAATCAAAACCAAAGCAACCGTAATGATGGTGACAAGTAAAGGTGCAAAATACATCACCACCAGTGAAAGCAAGTTGTATAAAATCTCTTGGTTCAGTGTTGAAAAATAGTGTGAATTGGTACAGAAATGGAATGAGGGATACAGTGGATGCTTCTGAACGCTGAAGACGACAGCCTGGATACAATACAAATTAAAAAATGAGTTCTGAAACTAGTTTTTAATTCAGCAACCGTTTTTACACATAAATTTGTACTTGGTTTTGAGACATGTTAACTGTGGAATTACGCACCTGTGGAGCTGCGAATAAAATAGAGAAAGTCCAAGCAGCAAGCAGCATTCTGTTTATTCTCCTTATTCCTCCAATTGATCGAAGGGGGAATACAATAACCCAAAATCTATCCAGGCCGATGCAAACAATAATCATTGAGCTCAGATACAAACCAAATGCTCTCACGAACTGGATATTTTACACAGCATGTTTCCTCCAAACCATTGGAGAGTCAGTCTCCAAAATATTTCAATAGGAATCACCACAAAAGTTACAAACAGATCGGCCAGTGCCAGATGCCAAATAAATAAACCGTGAGGAACGAGCGAAGCTCCTTCTATATAGTTTCCAACCCACCGAAATGACCACGTAAAGGTTTCCCGGAGCACCAACCATAAACATGAGCAAGTAGGCAATCACACAGTTTCTGGAGTTGGGACTCAGTTTTTTAAATAGTTCTGAGATTCCCATTGATTTGATCACTTGAAAAAGTTGGTAAATCGACACCTCGACGTCATCATGAGGTTTAAATGAGGATGAATTAAAATGTACCGTCGCGTTACCCATTTCTGTATCCGAGTTGATATCCATGTCGAATAAAAGTGATGGTTGTAAGGAATCAAGTGGCAACTGCTTAATGATGTGCTTTCACTTCTTCTTGTGAAAGAGAACTGATCTTTTTCAAGGATTTCGCTTTTGTTTTTAATATGCTTTGTAGCAGGCATCTAACTTTCCCCTCCCGGTGTTTGGGTATGATGAGATTATTGCTCTGTAGCAAGTTTTAAACAGAAAACTGACGCAAGCACAGCAAAGACGAATAAGGAATGAGTGCATGTGCAGTCAAATGTAAATACCACGCCCGTAACGTAGCGGTCTGGCCTTTTGCAAATTTAAGAGTTTTTAAGAAGATTAAAATTACGCAAAAATAAACATAATGGAACTAAATATATTTAAAACAGGGCCGGACGGCAAGAATGAAAGAAAAGACAGTACTTTGGAACAAAAATGTTCAAAAACAAGTAATTATCCCAAAAACCTACAATTTCGCAGGTTTTTAGCAAGTGCCGTTCCAACGTCCGGCCATTTCTTTCTTCCTTTCCGTCCGGCCTGGAACGAATGTTCCCCCCCGCTCACCAATCGTTACTGGCCTGGTAAATACCGTGTATGTACGTGGGAAATAACACAGTTGAAATAGCTTGTACCATTATTACTCTCATTTGTGAAATATTATAATTTAAACATGTCGAAATAATTGAATGAACCTACTTCCTATTCATACCTCTAACTTAAATTCCCTCTAATATGTGGGTTTCAGGCGAATTAAGTCTATCGCACTTCCGAAAAATATTTTCCTGGCATACATATGGTTTCTTTCGTAACTTGACCCGCTCTATTGCGATGCTGGAGTGGGTCTTGCTCAAAACTGATTATAAAGCTTCATGCTTCGGAAAAACAATATTTAATAAGCTTCGGCATTGCGAAACCCGCTTCGGAGAAATAAGCATTAGGTTTTAAAGATATAGCAAAGTTTTATGCATTGAGGTGTCCCTACTTCATATTTGGCCCAAAATTCCCAGTATTATTCAGCAGTTCTAAGTTATTTTTCTCTAATAGTGGAAATTATTTGTTTAAGCCGGGTTCGTAAGCTTCTCTAAATTGAAAAAAAAACACTGGAGATTTCGCAAAACGTTTCAGCATTTCAATAATAGAAATATGCAAAATATTATCAAAGCAAGAGTCATGGGACGTATGCTTCGAAACCAGAAGTTTGGGATGTATTTGGAAACACAAACTGTTGACCAATACATATATTACGTAGAATGCTTACAATATGTACTAATAGTTCAGAAAAGTCAACAAAGCTTAAATTATTGGACTCACATTAAAACCTTTTGCTAATTGTGAGTTAAAAAGTATTGCAAATGTGTGTTAAAATATTTACTTCCACTGCACCCTAAAATGTTGTGTCAAAACTTATCTATATCACTATCCTTTCCAGTGACATGAACGTGGACTGTCATTATGCAAGATGTATTCACTGCTCCTTGAATAAAAATGGTGGTGAAAGCAGTCCATTTTTGGTTTGCACTGACTCCATGACTTTCATTTACATTACTTATGGTTGTTCCTAGCTAAGCTGATCAAGTCTTAACAGAATGACTGCGGATGTTCGCGTGCTCAAACATGTGAGCTCCAACATAACGTGTTGAACAAAGTTGCACTTTGGTCCACATGTACTGCTGGAAACGTTTTAGAAATAGAATTATCATGAAAAGGCTGCAGGAAAAGTGGTATGTGAAATTGTAATACTGTTTCGGACCAATGTCCTTGTTTGTTTAGTCTCAATTTAACCTATGTAAAACTTTGTGAATCTCCAAAGAAAATGAATATTTCGCTAGCTCATTATGGACGACCTTTTTTATTACTCCGGATGATCTCATTATGTATTCTTAAATTCAGATGTCATAATTCCTTAAAACTTAATGTTTGCCATTTTATGCAGCCACTATTGTATGCACTTTCATAAGACAATCAATTTCTTATCATTTTAACTAATGTATGTATCTAATAATTTCCTATAAATATCCGAACGAGCTCAGACTCTTCGCTCTCAGTCACAATTTAGTATCTGTGGTGCATTCTGCTGGTTCTACAATTGAATCTTCTTATCTCCTTTTGCAATAAAGCCCGCAACCTTTCTAGTATTTTATCCAAAAAGAACTCTTGTACATTTTCCTTTTACCATTTTATATACCTTGTACCTGTTCTCATTCAAAATCACATTCATCCAAAAATATATTATCATTCACTTTCCCACTATCAACAAATACATACATGATCATCCCAGGTTAAACAAAAAAAAATGTTTTGTAAACAAAATATAAGCCTCCTTCTGATTTTGCTAAAGTGACTTTAAACAACGAAATTAAGGCTCCAATGCTATAAAAATTTAATTATAAAGTTTGTAAAAGCTCTAATAAAATATTCTACATCACAGAAAATAACAAGGTCACAACATAATTAGTCTGAAGCGCAAGTGTATCTTCAAATTGACTCAGGATTCCCATTCTAGGCACAATAAACATAAAACGTAGTGATGTGCTTTGATGTTTTGTAGTATTCATTAGTGTTTCAAGAATTAAATACAGGTTCGTGGTACTCAGTCAGTCGTGAATGACTTATTTTATTGCAATGAAGTACTTCTTAAGAAATGTACATGCATCAGTTCAAGGTTACACAAATATTTGGAAGTAAAGTTTTCATATAAAGTAATTTTGACTTCTTTTACTTTCTCCATGTGTCTCAAAGTTGACTACACCAGAAAACATTCTCTCGAACCAACAGGAATGAGTGGAATTTTAACTTAGATATTTAGATTAAGTCTGACGAATGGGGAAATCAGCGTGAATGCTGTTGCAAGGGTAATACTGTTGACTGTTTTAGATATTTGATATTTTTCTGTTTATGTTTATGCATTTTATAAACACACACTGTGTATGCTATCATTGTCAGCAAGCAAGAACAAGGAAAACTGCTGACTGAGTATACGGTAGTATGTGAATTATCGAATTACATGCCCAGTTCACCAATTCTGTGTTTTGACTTTAGACAACTTCACGACTTTTTACAGTTTAGTTTTTGCTTTTATTTGTGTGCTTCGGAGAAAATGATAAAAGTCAACAGACTCTTTGTCAACTTCGCTTACGTATTTTCTTCATATCTTCCTTTTTATTCACATAAATATCCTATTCGTTTGGATGCGGATAAATTATAAGGTAATACAATTGGTGGAATGTAATGCAAACATAATACTCGTTCTATTCTTTTATTTTTGTGTATAACTCACAGCTCTGTTAAGAATATTAAGGTGAGACAATAATTATAATCACGATTACAGAGAGACTAATTATTAGTATTACTGACAAGCCGAAATGAAAAAATACCACCTATAGTTTGTTCTCTAACATGAATCAAGCCATTATAGACTGTTTGTCGGCAATGCAAGTTATTTTTTAAACAACTATGAGTTACGTAAACAATTATTTAGACCAAACAATTAATTTTACAGTGAGAATCTTCACTTCACGTCAAAAGTAGATTGTACTCAAAATACCAGTTTTCTGTAAACAAATAGTCTGATTCTAGTTTAGATTTCCATTTCTGCTTGGATTTGTTCTTCCAACATGATGTGCCACACAGCTAAAGCAGGACGGAAATGAAACATTCCATAAATGATTGAATTCACACACAAATTTTTGCAAGGAAACGGAAGAAATCCTTTTTGGATACCTTGACTAACTTCCTGAGCGAATTTCTTGTCGACCAATTCGTAAAAAATCAGAAAATCATACGTAAAACGTTTTGTTACAATTTATATAAGCCTGTTTAACGTTTTTTTCCGTTCAAACGAATCCAATCAGGACTTGCGTGTGAAAATGTACTTTCTCAGTGGGATTTGACAAAATTATGCAGATCTGGCTTTGTTCACACAATCGTATGACCTGATTTTTACGCAAATTATGAAGAGTCATACAAAAATATACGTGTGACTTTTTGTTCACGCGTTGTTGCCAGATGAGCTGTCATTTCTCGTGGTGTTGCAGTCGAGTTTATGATGTAATAACGTAGTTTAATTGTATCATGTAATTGTGTACGCCATATTTTATTATAACGTAATTTACGCGTAAGAAACGTTCCTTTGTTTTCTATTACAGCACTCGTAATAAGTTAGGAACACGATGATGAGGATATCCTTGTAAAAACGCTATGTATACCTGCACATGAATAAATGTACGGAGTTTAGTCTCCTGGTTTTCTGTCTCTCAAACTCTAGTCTCTTTTTTCCGTCCACTCATTTCCCATACGCAGTTGCATAATGTTGCACTGCATTTTGGTTTTTTCCTTCTCTGCACTGCACTGAAGTTTGCATACCTTCTGCGTAATACTTGAAAACCAACCAAATCATGTACCAACCATACACATAACATAACAATATCAAATTTAATTTGAAGATACAAGCATAATAATAAAGCCACTTTCTAGTTAAACACGATTTCCTGTGAGAGCGGACATCCATATTCAAATTACCGCAGGTGGGTGATAAAACAGCACGTCATCGTCAGGATTAAATCAATAATATTGTTTCCAACTGCTGTCAAAAGCCACAATTGGCAGTAATTTCCGCTCCTTACTTCTTTAACCAGAAACCTTAAAGAACTGTTGGCGCTTCTCAATTCCTCCATTTACACCACGTTTTATTGAATCCACCATTGGTGAAGGATCATAGGTTTTAGCAGTATATTTGTTCAACATATGAATGAAACCCGTTGGGTTTGTTCAGGGTTTAATGAAAAAGCAAAACAACGGTTTCAATGGGTAGCATGTATCACTCATTTCAGGTACTCAGTGCATATGTATATGATTTTGAACAGCAATATTTTCCCCAATTGTAATAAGATTTGCAGCCAATTTATGACATATTAAAGCAATTTGTATGAATATGAACCTGCAGTTCGGAAAAACAAGTTTATCTTGATCGGTTTCACATATAAGTTTCAACAGAACGGGAAAGTGCTTATGTGCTTTGAACTCTTTGTTCCCAAATATTAATTTAAGCTCAGAAAGTGCAGATCTCGCTTTATATATTACAAATAGTGACGTATGTAATTGCTCCGTTTAGTCATTCTAATTAAGTATTTAAGCACGTAATGTAAATATTTACATCCTTGGAATGCGGCTACCATCGCACCGCATGCCAAACCAACCTTATGATCTTGTGTACCTATATTTCCCATAAACATGACTGTGATGATATGATCAATATTTGCAGCTATAAAACTATCGTAATAATTCCTATTATTAAAATAAACTATCGTGAATATTATCAAATTCATTACTAGCTTTCAAGTACCAAATCACTTCATCTTGTATCTCTCCATAATCGTTGTTTTAAAAAATTCAAAACGCATGCGCAATCGCATTTTCAAAGGATTTTGTTTTGAAGTATCCCAAAAGCCTAAGCATATGACTGCAGTTGCATAAAGAGTAGCATAGAGAGTCAACCCAATAAACATTTTTCTAAGGCAAATCACTGGCCCTTGTATTATATGATCTCCGGCCCATTGAATGTTTTGGCACTCAGCCAGAAGATTCACCCAACAAAATTCACATGTTTTAAACGGCCCATGCACGGGCCATAAAACAGTGCCGAACGTTTGCCATACAATTACCAGTGCGCCCTTTGATGTACCATGCATTTTTGGTGGCTTCATGAAGTGTTTGTTTGTATACATAATGGATAAATAATGCATGCACAAAGAGAGATATACATGTTCATTTCATTTATTACGCATCAATACATAAGTAACAATATTTATTCAGCTTAGCCTATAAATGTTTTGTGTATGGAATACAAATAAAACTGGAGTTATATGGCAGCATCACACACTTATGACTAAGATCGGAAAGATTTATGATGATTTGCTGAATACAACTACTTGGGTTTACCATAAATTCCTAACTTTGAACTGTTACATGGGTAATTGCATACAACCATTTCTGTAAAGTATCACAGATCAAACTACACCTTTCTTCCCCAATCCTAGTATTTGTTTAACCAGAACTATCACACCGGATTTTGTATAAAAACAGTTATTACCGACTCCATTTGTAATAACAATGCCATTAAATACATATTTTTGACAATCGTATATACTATTTACGAACCCTTCCTGTTTAAAACGAGTAGGAAAATAGGACGCTCTCTCATTGCTACGATTAACCACCTGCACAAGTTGCTGATGGTTCTTTCGAACATACCCCCTTAAGTTCTTGCATGTAATTCTCAAAACAGAAACGCACTACAGTTATCCAGAGAACCAAAGCTTAAAGCATCATCTGCAATATGGATTAACGAATGTACGTTATACACCAAGAACTGAATACCATAAATCTTTCGGCACATTTCCACAAACTCTACAAGTAGTCGTTTTGCAAACCCATTCCATTCAGGATCACTAGCATTATCAGATAATAGTATATACACTGCACACTGTAGCAAAAAAAACATTTCATACTCTTCCGGACTAATAATATCTTTAAGAACCACAATTCCAGTGAATAAAACAAACAGTCTGTACTCGGTGGCCTTATAATGTTTTAAATCTTTAAGGATCGTGTGTTTCTTGCAAACTCAGCTGCGTTAAAGTTAAGTTTATTCTGCGATTTTTACTCGTGCTTCTGTGATCTGGGGTTGTTGGGACTTCTGTTTGCGATTGTTCAGCTGTACTTTGAATCAGGACTGAGGATTGCGACTTGACAGTTGTGGCTGTGACCGTTGCATTTTGTCCTGATGGCACAACGGATTATAGATTTGGGCAGCGTACTGTGGAGATAAGTTTTGGCGCGGTATTGTAGATAAAAAACCTAATTTGACATCAAAAACATAAAGTTAATACGTATATTACTTATTACAACTTATAATAATGTGTGTTGTAATTATAACATACTCGGTGGCGATAAGATGAGAGGTAGGTGGGTTCTTGAAATTTTGAAGTGGATTGCTCTGAGTCCGAAACAGAGTCTTTGCCACCTTCCTGTTCTTTAAAACTTTTGGAAATTTTTCGTCGTTTAGGGTGCACAACACGTGGAGGCGGAGTGCTGGCTACGCTGCTTTTCTCATCGATGTTTCATTGTATCGGGTTGTTCTGCGTCGGCGCTTTGAATTGGGTTGTTTTTCGTCTTCTGTTTCCAATGTCGATGTGATCTCAGCTGTTATGGCTTTCCGTCTGGCCTTTGATTCCGTATCTAATAAAATAAAATTGATTAATGAAACTATTGTACCTGGACATCTGTTCATTATTAATACAAAATAAATAGTAAATGAAAGTTTTACCTGTATACGTAACACACACGAACTTCCAGTTCTTCCCATTCTCCATCGAGATTTGGTGAGTGAGCTTCCGAGCGAGTTCATTGGCTTTAAATGTGGACTTTTTAGGATAACTTATTGCCTTTTATAACCAACTTGATGGGATGAACTGACAAGTGTTTTCCGTTGGAAACTCCACAACAGCGTACACATTTACTCATGCTAATCACTTGGCCTCGTCAATAGACCAATTTAGAAAAAATTACTTAAATCACAGTTACACGACTATGAGTTATTAGAAGTGACTTAATAATGAAATGGCATGAAGTACAAGCCAATTTATCAAACCAATTAAACTTAACTTTGAACGTAAAAGACAGAATTGTGCACTAGCGTTCCACAACAAAAGATACGGAAAATATTGTGAAAATCACAAGGTCGATGGATTTATCCTCTCCACAAATCAACCGCCCATTTTGTGCCGACGCAATATGCCTAAGGCATGCATATACCTAGCGGATCTGAAAACTGAATCAGGAAAGGATATATGTATGTATATACTGCGTGCGCAACGGACGTTTTCATCGTTTCGTCTTATGCCAGGATAGCTGGCATGTTATGATGCGGCATAAATTACTTGGGCCATGTATGGTAAACTAAAGCATGAAAACCGATGGTATGTAGAATTTATTTACATTTTAGTGGTAACATTAAATGTATGGGCCATCCATGGGTATTCTTTGGCAAAAATGTCATTTTATTTGCCATCTATGACTTTCATTGATGACAAAAAACAAAAAGGACCATTCAATCTATGATTTCTCTGTCTATTGGGAATGCTCAAGCAACTTGCAACCAATGCAACGCGATGACTAACAATGAGTTCTACAATCAAACACATGTGTTGAAGTTTCTTGGAAAAGTTTTGTCTCAACATAATAGATTTACTTTATTTACAACAATAATACCAAGTTTTATATTGAGAGATTTAAATAAACCTAATTAGTAAAATTATTCTTTCCAACATAACGCGCAATAATGAAAAACGTTGCTGCATAAAAATACTTCTATACGTGCATACACAACTTTGTTATATGTAGTTGCCAGTCTGTTTATTGTTTGGATTGTTCAGTTGTTTCCCAATTTTGTGTCGTTCCAGATTTTAATGATTGCGATAATCGTCCCGATACGAATAAAATTTATTTATATAATAATAATCCATCACAATTGACACTGATTCATCACCATTTCTTCCAATCTGGTTTGATGTGGGAAGAGAGTTTGATTTTGTAATGAAGGATCCTTTGGGGTTTCTACTTGAGAGTTTTGCTCCAATGGCTAAGGCAATTACTTAGGGTCAGAGGTCGAGTTCAGACAACCAACATATAAAACCAATAAAAAGCTCTTATTCACCCATATTCTATAGCAAGTCAAGTAAGTCAATTTCAATAATTTCATTCAAAATAAATCAATTCATCAATAAAGAAACTCCTCAATAGTTCCATACATCCCTAGAATTCCACAAAAAAAAGATTTTGACGAAATGCTCAAAAAATATCACGAAACTGGGGATGGAATTCTTAGCATGTTACAAGAAGGGCCACAAGCATTCGTAGTCTCATCAAGAGCCAAACTAGATCTCCAAATAGTTTACAAACCAATTTGTCCCCCTACAGAAGGGAATGAAATGTATTACCCACTTCTTGTATTTACATGTTCCATGGTCGTCGAAACTCCAAAGGAACTTTGAGACTGAACACCACCGCATATAAAACGAGATTAGAAGGGACGACGTAAAATAATTTTAATTGATTTCAAAAATTTTGAAGGAAAAGGAGCTTAAGATGTGGATGTGCTGTTGGAAGGAGTTGATTTCATGTTTAATTGCTCAACTCAACAACCATGTAAAAATAAGGAGCAGTTTCTGGAGAAGATCACCATCCAGCTTGTAAAGCATTTGAATTTTTCTCCAGGAAATATTGGAAGTGTGTCCTTAACCAAACGGTACAAACTGGGTATCACAGCGTGGGAACGGGTAGTTTGGGTTCGGTTGTGGATTCAAAATTTAGGTAAGTTTTAAATAACTGAAATATTTTTTGTAAACAGTTCTAAAATATTATATAATTTGAATAGGGTTCAGGGGATTTCTAATTCGAGTGTTGCACGCCTCCGTTCTTCCTGCAGTCCCAATGCGAATATAAATGGGCCGGTTATGATGTTAGCTGAGAAGGCAGCCAGTGATATATTTCAGACTTGGAGTTAATTTTATGTAGAACTTGATAATAAATTAAGTTCAATCAATCAGATAAAAAGATTGTTTTCGGATGACAATGCCAATGAAGTATATTTAATTAAAAGTAGGTTTATCTGAAATTATTTTACAACATAAATACATCTTACTTGTTTGTTTGTCTTTATTAAAGAAACGGTTACCATCATTGCTGTACTTATTCGTTTGACTGTAAATATCCACTGCGAATAGCTCCTCGAAGTTCATATTTATATATCGTTGAAACAATGGAATGGAACAAAACAATGAAACATTTTTACATTTCATCGAAATCTACTAATAATGTGTGCAAAATACGTTGTCATTATTTCATGGACAGAAATCTATGAGTAATACGAACAGTTTGTAGCGTTTCTAGTAATATGGTACGGTAAATACTTGTGTAATAATGCACGGTGGAAGCGGCTAGTATGATCTTCTAAAGAATGTGGGAGTGAATAGTTGTGTTTGTTGGTATAAAAATGTTTTTATACCAACAAATCACCCTGTTAAATCAATGGTTCAGGGAATTGTTTTTTAATTAAAAGTTCAACGAATTTCTGACGCAAGCAACTTTCATGCATATTTTGAAGCCCAAAAATGTTTTCAGTTTTAATGTATGATTTCAGCTTAAGTTTTCAATCCAGGTTAATTTGTTCTGGTCTGATTCACGCATGCACATGGTCTCTTTACAATGTTAGATGAGAAGGCAGCAACAGATATATTTCAGGCGTGAAGTTAATTTTATTTTAGAATGACGATAAATTAAATTCATTCAGTCAGAACGAAAACAAAATTGGTTTCGGTTGACAATGGTAATAACAATTTGGCTTAGGGGCACTTTATCATTATGGTTGTGACATATCAAACATCACTTCCATTTATGTTTTATTGCAGCTCCGAAGTCAACCGTAAATATATTAGCAGTCTCATGATATTCGCATGTGAAGGAATTTCATCCCAAACTGAACGCAGTTTCTGACAAACTGTAATTGATTTTTATGCAATTCTAATTATAGCCGAAAATGCTATAAAAATTACTTGAATCAGAACAAAGCCAATGCTCGTATCTACTAAAATTCGAGAGTAAACCGTAATGTTTATTGTGACGTATTCTCACTGACACCTGACATGGCATTTATTTTAGGTGCAAAAAATACACAGTAGATTGAAAGTGGGATCTTTGATATTATTTTGACAAATCTTATTTGTTTGTTGGACTTTTTGGATTTTTGAAAATGTTCTACATCCTTAGCATCATTCCTTGACTTTTTTATTTGCGATTTTTGTTGTTTTCATCAATTAAAATACATAATTAGTACACCAATTGGTTTTTTAAATGCCTTTTTTTAAAACGTCAAATGAATTTCGTCTGCCAAATTGCTCCTTGCAGTTCCTTTATATACAACATGAAACAATATGTACTAAAGCATTTTTACATTTCATCGAAAACCATATTATAATTCAAGTGAAAAATATTCTGCCACTTTTTCATGGAAATGTTCATTGGTTTATTTATATGAGTACTATGATCTGGTAAAGAATAGCAAGTGTTTATGAAACAAAAGTCTGAATCGTTTTATTTTAAGCAGAATGTTTACAGAATTTCTGACTTAAAGCAATTTTCACACGAGATTTCAAAAAGCTACAAAATGTACCCTTCTATTATATACTGTCCCGAACAGAACATTCATGTCTGACCGACGTGGGTTCCACGTGGGAAGACAAATACGGGAATCTTGCGGGAAATGGCAGACCGTCCCCCTTTTTATACTTATTGACCAATGTTTCCAGAACCTCTTTATTGTTGTCGGTTCCACGTCTTTCCCACGCATTTCTA
>LJIJ01004926.1:0-13186 GCA_001718145.1 Orchesella cincta
TTTGGCATTGTGGCAAGGAGCTATTGGATGGACTAAGCTCTTCAAAACGACTCCCACTATTGAGACGACCACCACAGCACAATGTCGTAGGATCCAACATTTGTTCTCATACGCTTTTTGCAGGGTATGAATTTTTTGGGTCATAGTTTGCGACACTAAAGGGCGTTTTCTCTGGATCACAAGATTGCGAGGAGACGATGCGACTATTTAAGTTCTAAAAAGTGTACACAAACGGTGCTGGGGGTCTTTTTTGTCGGTCCACCGCCCATGTTTTTGGGTCATAAATGGACATATGTTCTCCTACAAGATTTCCAACCATTTGTTCCCCTTAGCCATCTTAATTATAGGACAAAACAGTTCTTTGGCTTCAAAACGCCACCCTCAGCTAAGAGGAACTTGTGTTAAACAAGTCAAAGGGAAAAGTCGTTAAAACTGAATTTATGAAATTATGAAAAGCGATATAACTTAAATACTGAAATGTATGAATAAAGTATCAAATCCAAAGTAGTTTATATATATTTTTATTAAATGCAAATAGCAAATACAAACTGGGAGGAAGTAAACGTTAAAACATTAACAAGGATCAATCCTTCTCCTTAGTTTCATCTTCATGCCCCCTGTTTTCAAGAACAGCGCGCTCATACTCCTTCTCAGACCAATCGCTTGACTAGTCGTTACTTCAACTCCTTTAAGGAAGGCATCAAAGTCCAAAATGTTGGAGTCGTACATCCTGTTTTCAAACCCATGAAAATCAACCACGCTCCCTTCCCAAGGCTTGAATACGCCGTCCGGTATGTCAACCAAATGTAGGCCAGTGACTCCAGCTGCAGGAAAGGATCCAATGGCCCCTTATACTCTGACAAACTAAGCCATTTCCAGCTTTGTAGGTTGACTCTAAACGATTTGGCGTTCCAAGCTTCAAATCTGTGTCAAATTCCAAAGGTGCCTATTCAGATTTAGTAGCTCAGAGACCCACCAAAGACTTCTAAGGCGGTGAACACTCGCACAAAATCTGGTCCCGAATACCGCGAAAGGAACAGACAAATATCCACGAGTGGCGGTGGCTTTGGGAGGTTCCGAATCCCTCTAAAATCCTCAACACGAACTTGAGACAAAGATTCCAGGTTGCTGAAGCTCCACAAAATACTCAAAGGCTCGCAATGACTATGTCGATTACGTATATGAAGGCGTTTGATTTTAGTTGGAACACAACATGACTCCAAACACCGCTCTCAATAAGCCAGCGACCCCACGGACGAATTATCCAGGCTTCTAAATCGGGAAAAAGTGGCATGGGGTTTTCCATGAAGAAATTGGGGATCTCGGTGTCAAGAGCGCGCTCGTCGGATACTAATTTTACTTTGTATTCCGAACTACAAAATGGTTAAATCGAATAGGCCTCTTGACACCGAGATCCCCAATTTCTTCATGGAAACCCCATGCCACTTTTCCCGATTTAGAAGCCCTGGATATTCGTCCGTGGGGGTCCTGGCTATTGAGAGCGGTTTGGAGTCATGTTGTGTTCCAACTAAAATCAAACGCCTTCATATACGTAATCGACATAGTCATTGCGAGCCTTTGAGTATTTTGTGGAGCTTCAGCAACCTGGAGATCTTCCTGTCTCAAGTTCAAGTTGAGGATTTAGAGGGATTTCGGAACCTCCCAAAGCCACCGCCACTCGTGGATATTTGTCTGTTCCTTCCGGGTATTCGGGGACCAGATTTTGTGCGAGTGTTCACCGCCTTAGAAGTCTTTGGTGGGTCTCTGAAGCTACTAAATCTGAATAGGCCACCTTTGGAATTTGACACAGATTTGAAGCTTGGAACGCCAAAATCGTTTAGAGTCAACCTACCAAAGCTGGAAATGCTTAGTTTGTCAGAGTATAAGGGGCCATTGGATCCTTTCCTGCAGCTGGAGTCACTGGCCTACATTTGGTTGACAGTACCGGACGGTATTCAGCCTTGGGAAGGGAGCGTGGTTGATTTTCATGGGTTTGAAAACAGGATGTACGACTCCAACATTTGGACTTTGATGCCTTCCTTAAAGGAGTTGATAGTAACGACTAGTCAAGACGATTGGTCTGAGAAGGAGTATGAGCGCGCTGTTCTTGAAAACAGGGGGCATGAAGATGAAACTAAGGAGAAGGATTGATCCTGTTAATGTTTTAACGTTACTTTCCCTCCCAGTTTGTATTTGCTATTTGCATTTAATAAAAATATATATAAACTACTTTGGATTTGATACTTATTCATACATTTCAGTATTTAAGTTATATCGTTTCATAATTTCATAAATTTCAGTTTTAACGACTTTTCCCTTTGACTTGTTTAACACAAGTTCCTCTTAGCTGAGGGTGGCGTTTTGAAGCCAAAGAACTGTTTTGTCCTATAATTAAGATGGCTAAGGGGAACAAATGGTTGGAAATCTTGTAGGAGAACATATGTCCATTTATGACCCAAAAACATGGGCGTGGACGACAAAAAAGACCCCCAGCACCGTTTGTGTACACTTTTTAGAACTTAAATAGTCGCATCGTCTTCCTCGCAATCTTGTGATCCAGAAAAACGCCTTTAGTGTCGCAAACTATGACCAAAAAATTCATACCCTCAAGAAGCGTATGAGAACAAATGTTGGATCCTACGACATTGTGCTGTGGTGGTCGTCTCAATAGTGGGAGTCGTTTTGAAGAGCTTAGGTCATCCAATAGCTCTTGCCCACATGCAAATTTTTGTGGATCTGACTGCAGCAGAAGCTGTGATTGCAGCTTCGCTTTTTTGTTTCACCTCAGAAGAAAGTGTGATGAAGGGATTAGCCTCCTCCACGTGGTGAGTGGGGTATTGTGAGATTAGAGCAGAAGGGAGAGGTCCTCTCACATCAACAACAACTAACTAAGTTAGGAGTTTGCCTCCTTCCCAACGTATTTTGGAGGCATCATATGGTGCAGAGCTCTCAACGTAGCCAGCAGTTAAATCTCCGGGTTCGCTTAGGCTCGTTTTGGGGTCGAGAGAGAGAGGTCAAATTATCAGAGATGTTAAAATTACATTCTCTAGAGTTGAAGTTACAAATTACAAATTACTTCTCAAAAAATCTGCTTGAAAATTACAAAATACAAAATTTTTCTTCTGCCAACCTCTTGAAAATTACAAAGTTACTTCCCTAAAATGGTCCTTGAAAATTACAATTACAAGTTACATTTATAAATTTCGGCTCCCAAAATTACAATTACAAATTACATTTTTTGTAATTTGTAATTGTAACTTGTAATTTTGTCTTCAATTTTAAATAGAATCACGGAAAATTGAACGTCGTTTTCATAATCTAAAACATTTTACAACGGAATTTTTAACTTTTAACTGTTTATAAAGGTTTTGTAGCCTATTCTTGTGAGTTTTTAGCGTTCGAGATGAATTGTACTGAAAATTACATTTTACTAAAAGTACTATTTTTGACGTGTTTTTCGCTAAGTAGCTGGTTAAGATCATCGCTTGGCTTTCTTTCCTGTATTCTTACCCATTTTTGCACAGCAAATAGATTCTTGAAACAAAAAAGGTCTGCAATTCCCTTGAAAGGAATACATTTTTAACTCTCTTTTCAATTGAATTTATATTGATGGGCTAATTTGTCATATTTTTAGTTTCACTGCTTCAAATGATTTAACATTTGAAGCAAATTGTGGAGCAGAAATTACCTTCCATTATCATCAATAAATTAGGCATAGCAATTTAGAATTTTTCTCTGTGAATTTCCGTCATCGCCGGGGTGTCAATGGTTGATGCACCTCGTTGATCATGATCTCATGAGTGATGATTTAATTTCAAGCTGGAAGTAAACCATTGTCCATTCGAGTTTACGATTTATTACTTTCTGCTATGATTTTCTTGTCTGAAACTGACATTGGAATAAATATTCCATGCATGTTTTAACCACTGTGATCTCTGTGACGTGTTTTCATGGACGTGGAACATGTACATTTTCCCTGATGTGCTCTCATGTGTATTTGGGCGTTTACCATAAAAATATGCTTTTATGATTTCCAAGAGACTACCTTGTTGATAAACATCCTGACTTGAGCTCACAAGCCTAGATCTCAAACAACTCCGATCGGAGTTTTGCTTATAAGAAGATGTAGCGGGTGCAAAATAGTTTAGTAAATTGAAATTTAATATATAAAAAGAAGCAGCATAAAATATCTGAAAATTAAACTTAACCATGTAAATACTGAAACGAGGTAAATATTGGACCATAATATTAGTGTGGCTAATTTTACTCGTTTACATTTTCAGCGTCCAAACGACAGACTTGAAGAAAATGTTACCGTATATATATGAATTTTTTTGTCTAATAACTCTTATCATGCATTTCGTATAAATAAATGTGTGTATGTTTTCATTAGCAAGGCATACATTTATTACGACAAGTCACGAAGAAGTGAAATGAACAGAAAATATGTACTCGAACTACATCTGGTTATAGTCCTTTGCTCTTTTTAAATGCTTCAAACAATGATAAATAAACATATTCACGAAAACCAGCAGTCACGCAGTTTATCAAATAAATGGTACTTTTCAGCATTCCCATATCCATTTTCCGTTTTAATACGCCCTGTTAATCTGCATGACAGATCAGTCGTCGTTCAGCCTTGTTGCTGAGAAAAGTGTGAAAGATCTTCAGTTTAAAACATTTATTTTCACCCATTGCAACTGTACGTATACCAATATCTGTTGTTTTTCGTATTTTTTTATCAGAATGTGGAATTCTAACATGATACCGACGCCTTTAACCATCGACTCTCTCAGAACCAGTCGAAAGCGACGATTGGAGAGAAACCAAAGAGCAAAAATGGTATTGTAAATCATCAAAATTAAAAAATTCATTACATATTTTTACTTCTTCTTTTTTAGTTTTCGAAGGACAGGATCAAGGATAACATTGGACCAAGTCAACCCGATCCCAGTTTGAAAAGCGGAGGCTATCTGCCAAGTTACAGGAGGTTATTCTTTACGCCAGAGTTGATAAATGTTCCACTTGAGGATTGGATCCATTTTATGCTGATAAAGAGGTATCGAATTAGTTAACACATCGCTTGCTCTTTTGAATCTTCCATTAAGTGCTTCATTTTCCATTTCCAGACGTTTGTGATAGTCACGGACAAAAAGCTTCTTCATCGCTTCAGTGCTCAAAATGCACTCAACTTATTTGGCCATTCAACCCGTGAGAAGAACATGTATTTCTGTGCTCCACTATTGGATTTACCGTTGGTTTATGATAATGATAGCTTTTGTGGACTGCTTTCTTCTGGCACAGCCTAAGAACTATTATCAACCACTGTGAGTATCTGGCAGAAATTGTATTCTCCACATATTGTAAATAAATGCCATATTTACTTTAAATTACTTCCAAACTCAGGGTATTCTACTTCTTGGGGCAACCTACACATTTGACTTTGTAACAAACGTGATTGCGAGTGGACTTATATTCGATCGATTTGCTTTCTTGCGGGATGGCTGGGGCAATGTGGACTTGCTTCTGGTACCTTACTACATACCGCACATCGGAAGGCATCACTTTCTCTGTGGACTTCGTGCATTCAAAATTGCGGCTCTCATTCCAAGTATGTAGTATTATGGTTTTTTTTTTAATTTCATAAGTTCAGTCTACTAAAATGACCTCCTAATCAAAAAATTCCGACCAGGTTTGCAGTCAGCCGTGAAAGCCGTATTAAAACTGCTTGTGATCTTCGTGACATGTTTTTATGGCGCTTGTTTGCAACATGGATATTTACTCTTGTCGGCTATCACTTTTTATGGGCGTTTCTCCTAAATGCGTTCGTAATTTCCCGGAGGACGGTTCCGTTGGTGAAACTCGTGACTTGAAATGGCATAATGGATCTCAAATAGCTTCAAATTGGGAACGTGGTATGGTGATTATCAACGTGTGGAAATTACTCAATACTCGGTAAGCCTTTAATATGGATGCTTATAAAACGTAAATATCAATAAATTACATTGTGCAATATTTTAAGTACTTTTATACACACGCCGCATATTATAGGTAAAAAAGTGTGAATGCTTACACATGCTTGAAAATTCCTCATCAAAATGATGACAAATTGTACGGCTCATTGGACCAGGCTTTCCAGTCGACTCTTCGTTTAATGCTGCAAGATTCTTGGGATGACATTTATTTTGTGGTGAGTAAATTGAGGATTCATTAGACTAAGGAAAAGTATTTGACGGCGTAATTAATCATAATTTATCGCGAAATATCAAATGAATTTTCTAGATTTTACGAACTGTTGGTCCGTGGCATTTACTTTACTTCGTCGCAACACTTATTTTTGGGTCTTTTACACACTTAACATGATTTTAGAGTGGTTTCCAATCCTATGTTGACATTACGAAAAAACATGATTAACAACAACTGAAATAATTGTTCGCATACACCGAGAACATAAAGTGTGTGATGAACTGCATCAGCGCACGAAGCCACATAATATTCTTAGCACACTAGCTCGAATTAGATATGTATGGATTACACAATATCGGTCGAAAATCGTCTCGGCATATCATGCAGGTTCCCATGGACGGAGCTCATACAACTTGACCATGGGTCTCAACAGGTTTTAATCAACATTGATTAAGTGAAAATAGCTGTCCACTCCTCCGGCAGCGTTAAAGACATATTTAATTTTCTTGCAGTGCGTTTACATACAACTAATTGTGCTAATAGTTAAATATAAAATTAAATTATTTATTAATATACGATGAAATGTTACAAAGATATATCGCAATCAATAATAATCTTCCGAGATATTGTCGTTATCGAAGAAGAACTAACATAGCTTCTATATTGATGGTATACATTTTTGATGATCCACTACTTCTCCTGGACGTAGTAATTATGGCAGATGATAAGCATTTCGTATTAGCCTTTGCGTACTCATCACATGTATTAAATTAAAATGAGATTGCGGTTTATCGTGGACAAGATATTCGAATAAAAAGAGTTATCGTGAACTAACATTTTAATCACAGTTACCAATTATCAGAATTAGGCATACTTGGCGTGTGCCACGGCTCCTGGTGTTCGAACATTAATAGTGAACATTATTTAATATTATAAATATCAGTTCACAGACTAGATATTCTCACATCAACTCGTTTTCTAATTTGTAAGATCATTTTTGGAACTTCAAAATGGTTCTTAAAACTAAGCCGGAAAGAAAAAGAGTGGCTTGATAGACATAAATTTAGTCTCTTAGTTCGTGTGGTGGATGAATTTTAATCTACAGTTTATCTTATTTTACTGACCAGAAGACGAATAAAGTGGATCGATCATCCCTGATTTTGGATACACCACAAACCGATTTATACTATTTCTTGTGGAGTTTAATCTAACTCACTCATTACATGACATGGATCAATGCACTACTTAGCTTACGCTCTGTAAGAACAATACTGGCAGTATGCTATTTTAAATTTCTTAAAAACGTTTTATTAGTTATTTTTTTGTTGACAGCTTCGAATATTTAAATTGGCGAAAAATTTGGCCCACCTTGGATTCCATGTTAAACGAGTTTTTTAGCGTCATGGGAAATGTTAGCGACATGACAATTGTAGCAATTGGAGTGTTCTACATGTTCTGTGTGGCGGAGTTCACTTGTTCGGAGGAAATATGGGTAAAGTTTTTCCTGTTGCACATTTTCTAATCTATCACACTTGAAACGGATAACATTTCAACCTGTTGTAGAAACCCGTCATCCCAAGTCAAACTGGCACTTCAGGGACTTTTGGCACTCTTTTATGGTCATTTTTCGATTGCTTTGTGGCGAATGGACGGATTCCATGTCAAAGTGCGTTGATGATCATGGATGGATCTGTACCCCTTTCTTTATTTCGGCGTTGTTGTTTTAGATATGATTGCCCTCAATCTTCTTAGTCATGTTTCTTCTTTTCTTTTTCTACAAGAAATTCATCAACAAATAACAGTACAAGTGGAAACTCCGACGTAAACAAAGTTGCTATTGCCATCTCGCGCTTTTGCCGGTTATGGATTTGGATTAAACAAAAATTCGGAACATGTTTAAGACGAACAGCAAATAGAAATAGTCAACCAGATTCGACAATTCGAGAAGAACAGAACACTGACGTTATCGCATATCTTCCTAAGAAAACATTCTGTGAATGTTCAAAGCTGCGTGTAAAACTGCTAGGCTTAACGAAAAGCAATTTGTTTAAATATTTTAACATTGGGAATACAATAATCGCTACTATTTGCTTATCAATGCGTGATGTACACTTGAAATCAAGGCCACAACTGGAAGACATTCTAACTGTTGCAGAAAACATCACTCTATTTTTTATGGCAGTAGAAGCTCTATTAAAAATCATTGCAATTGGATTTTCCGCGTATATAAAAAACAAATGGAATCAATTAGACTTTTTTGTTGTGTTGAGCGGCATTTTAAATATAATTTTGTCCCTTGTTGGTTATGGTTCAGTTGCATTTTTTCGTTCAATGCGGGTGCTTCGGCTGGTTTCAAACTTTGATGGAATGCGTATTCTCTTCAGTTCTTTGGGAACAACTATGCGTCAAATCTGTGGAACATTATTGGTGTGTCTCATAATCTGGCTGGTATTTGCAATTGTCGGTGTTCAACTTTTTAAAGGAAGATTTCAAGGATGTTACGAGAAGATAAGTCGGAAGAATGTTGACGTTAGAATCATCCGCAACAAAGTGGAATGCCAGCATTTTAAATCTTATCTTGATTGGAAGGTCTCAGTATTTAATTTTGACAACGTTAGAAGTGCCTACTTTCGAGTTCTCGAAATAATAACTTTTAAGGGATGGGCATCGACTTTCGATTGGGCAACTAGTTCCGGTGAAATTGAAGAGGTGCCAAGTTTTGAAAAAAACTTTTGGCTTTCCGGCTACTTCGTAGCTGCCGTTCTTTTCGGTTCTTTTTTCGCATTTAACCTCTTTACTGGTGCCCTCATTGATGGACTAAACGAGGAGAAAGCAAAAACCGATGGGTCTTCTATAAAACTTAGAATGGAAAGTGGTTACCGCAAGGCAAGGAAAACCATGCTGGACAAATTGAGGATAAAACTATCTAGCGCAAATTCACAGACGGTAAGGATTTACAGAACTTAATGCTTATCAAAATGGGATGCATTTAAACATGCAGATGTATATAAGAAATCCGCGCAGATTTTGGAAGAAACATCCGTATGTAGAAATCCTCGCCACTTTGTCAGAAATATGCGTCTAAAATTAAACTTCATCGCTATTTGTATGAATTGTTTTAACTCTCAAAATTCAAGAAAATAGTTGAACGTACTCTTAAAATGTCATATGGATCATTCAGAGAAGGATACTTGTATTCATATACTCCATTTAAATTACTGCTGGGATACCGCTTCATGCTAATATCCATAAGGTCTTCCGAATCATGTAAATTTAAAACATTGTTAAATTTATCAACAACGTTGCATCTAGTGAGTGTGTTAGCTTTGTGCTTCGTCTACAGATACTTTCGAGTTTTAAAATATTGGTCGCAAGAGCAAACTCTAATAGTAGTCAACTTCAATTAATTCTGTAGATAGCCAGGTATAAATCCTAAAATACAAATTAGGGCTCATTAACTGGCAAAGTTTCTCTGAGATGAAGTTTAGACATTCAGCAGATAAAACTTTTTTATCCCAGCACTTGTAGGAACAACACCTAGATAATCCATTATTACCTGATATGCTGCCTGCATGTGCATATGCATCCAACCCCCAGCTGGAGAACTTTTGGCGAATACAAGACAACAGTTCATTGTCTTGTCGAATACATTTGCGTTCACATAAACCGAATCGCGAAAAAGAAACGACTGTACAAAGTACCATGAGAAGCCCAAGCTATACGCACTGGACAGAAACGCAAGCAAGGAAGATCACAAAAATCCAAATCAAATACCAGTATTGATAGTTCAATAAGGAATTGTTATACAACACTGCATTCACCATGAAAAAAATATTTGAAAAAAATATATGAGCATCCTTTTACGAACAAAACTATGTAAATGAGGTGAAAACTATGTAGTATCATATTGCAAAAATATTAAAAAATATACCCGTGATATTTTTTGATCCGTAAATGCTCAAATGCGTAAATGAAATTATTTTTTGGCTTTGTAAAAATAATGTTGTTTCCTAAATTTTAGCGCAATTTTATCATACGAGACTTTCTATTAAAAAAATTCATGTTTCTGACATTTTATCGCAATTCTCTCATACGCAGGTTTCTTACAAAAAATAGCGAGGATTTCTTATATACATCTGCACACTTATATTTGTCCCTATCAAAATATTACTTACCTGAATTATTAGCTTAGTTTGAATTTTGTATTGTAGGGCAAGTATAAAAAATTTGTTTTGGGAGTTGTAACATCAAAACAATTTGAGATATTTATACTTCTTAATTACGGAATCAACATGGTTTCACTCTCAATGGAACAACGGAACAATGTAATATTACGAAATTTACTTAAATATTATTACGATTTAGAAACTTGTTATTTGACAAACAGGCTGGATGAATTGTCGATAAGTTGTTCTGTTTTTGTAGCCCTATAAAGATGCCAAACTGATTTTGAATGGAATTTGTACCATCGTTTTTGCTACTGAAGCTCTCCTAAACATGTTCGCACAGGGAGGCCAAATGATCGGGAACCCTTGCAGGATTTTTGAACTTTTAACAGAGTTGCTATCAGTTTGTGACATATTTTGGACGGAAGTATTGTTGAAAACATCGTACTTCCCAATTTACCCTACTTTACTACGATTAATCAGATTTGCCTGGGTTTCCAGATATCTTCGTCATTTTAAAGCTGCCAACGGACTTCAAAACCTTATTTCTTTACTAAAAATTTCACTTCCGACATTTTTGAACATTTGCGTGCTCTTACTTTTGATCACGTTTATTTATGCGACCTTTGGAATGGAAATTTTCAAAGGCGTCCAATTCGATTGCTGTGATTCTGTTGAATATGAAGTTAGTTTTGATACCCTGCTATCGTCTCTTATTTCTCTTTTCCCTCTTATATCTTCTGCTGGTAAGATTTCAAAATAGAATGTATTTTTTCTTAAATGTGGAAAACGATAGTTTTAAATCTTTTAAACTTTTAGGATGGGACATCGTTTTATCGAAAGTAACTAATCATGCTGTTTGTACACTCGACCCCGAAAGTGAGAAAACATGGTACTGCGGGAACACAACTGTTGCAGCAACGTTTGTCATTTCGTATCTCTTCATAACTTTCGTGATACTCGTGAACTTGATCAGCGCCGTAATACTGGATAACTACTCGGACGTGATACAACTCGTGGAATGTGAGCTCCGAGATGAGCACTTTGAAATGTTTTACCAAGTTTGGACCAAGTTTGATACGGAAACATCTCATTTTATTGGTCACAACATTCTATCCGACATGTTTCAGAGTTTCGAGCCACCCTTTCAAGTTTCAAAGCCCAACTGTGTTGCAATCAGTCTCATGAATATACCTATTTATGAAGGTAACATTCTTAACATTGCGTTTCAATATTACGAATTTGTAAAATGTTTTGATTGACTTATTTACAAATGAACATAGGCAATGTGGTTCATAGTGCTGATATCTTGGATGCTGCCATCACTTATTTCTACTTTCGCAAAGGTGTTGTTCCTACAGAACGCTTCAACAAGTATCAAGATGAAATGAAAAATGACAAACATTTTAAACTGGAAATGCGCTCATCTACGTTTCTTCATCAAAAAGAACAACGTTGTGCTATCATTATTCAACGCGCTTGGAGAAACCACAGTAGCATTCTCAGCGAGTAGCGTAAAATTATAACACTGTTTTGTTTCAAGTTTTTGAATTTACCTTTCTCATACTACATTGTACATTAGCAGTTAGATATGTATACGCATTTAGGCGTGATAAGAGAACACAATGAGGGAACGATTTAGGAAAAGGTACATATTTGTCTATTTACTTATATTTGTGGATTCATGCCTACTGAAATTATAGGATGAATAGAGAAACCACAATCAACATGGCTACACGCCCTAAACTTTGAATCTTAAGATACAGGATTGCGTCGCATTTGCTCGGTGCCAAGGCGATAGTTATCCATTGATGTTGCTTAGGCTTGGTTGCGTACGAAACCCACTACTTTACCTAACCTAGTAAATACACACATAATCAAATTAAAAACCCCAAATCATTATATACATCACGCCATATTAAAATTCTGTCAGTACAATTCTTTGTACGCTTATCTAATAAAAACCCTTCACTTTTACTCTTTCATTTCTTACTCTTACTTACTTATTGAACTCAGAGATTAAATACAGTGCTTTATTATGCATATTGAAAGCTGGTCTGTTTTCACTCTTCAGATTTGTATCTAGTATATACGAAGCACTGATCTATTATTTCAAGTTTTAAAACCTGACAGCAGAATACCTCAAAAGTCTAGTCGTCAGTTTGTGCATTAGTAGGGAAGCAAATGAATGATCTGATCACAAAATTGCGTGATATGATACAGCGGCATTATTGTTGGTATATGGATTATGAATTTCTCAACTCTCTATTTTATCAATTTATCTTCTATAAAAAGATATTCTTAACACGCAAGCAATTACGCTCTCAAACAAATTAATAACAGTAAAGTGGAAAATCGAAGGAAACCACAGTTGCTATTGCTTTCGCCCGCTTTAGCGTTTATGGATTGGATAAAGCCGAAAATTCGAACATGTTTAAGACGAAGAGCCCAAATAGAAATAATCAGCAGATTCTACAAGTTCGAGAAGCACGGAACAGTGAAGTTGAGTCATTCCTTCCTGATAAAACATTCTGCGGATGTTCCAAGTCGCGTGCAAAATTGCAAAGCGTAATGAATAGCAATTTCTTCAAGTATTTCACCATTGGAAATACAATAGTTGCTGCTATTTGCTTATCCTTACGTGATGCACACATAAAATCAAGGCCACTATTAGAAGACATTATAACTGTTGGAGAAAAAATCACTTTATTTTTTATGCAGTAGGAGCTCTCTCAAAATTATTGCAATTGATTTTTGCTTACATAAAAAGCAAATGGAATCAATTGACTTTTTATTGTTAGGAGCATTTTAATATTTTTTGTCCCTTGTTGTTA
>LJIJ01004927.1:0-13186 GCA_001718145.1 Orchesella cincta
GTTATGTTAGTTGCTTTCTCCGTTCACAATTACATAATCGAATTCAGTTTAAATCGGCCGCGTGCATCCAAGACTCGATGGTACCAGCGGGGTAAGTGATACAACGATATAAAGGACGCAACTATTTATGTCAACATGAAAGAATGAACGATTAAGCTTGATTGTGGCATGTGGATTTTAGCTAAACTAAATATAAACTTTAATTCGATTATTAACCTCCATTTACAGAAAACGCTTTACAATAACAACAACGTAAATTAAAATGAGACGATAACTTGCTAAATCAGCAGTAAACTCATAAGTACTCAACACTAATTCAAAGAAATTACTGTATTAAAGATGAATAGTTTTACATTAAAATACTTCCTAATAATAACTAAACATTAGTCGCATGTGAAATACGGGTCGTTAGAATGCCTTTTGCTGACAAAAAATACTGTTAGTTGTTAGCTTATCAAAACGTGTAACACTCAGTATCACCTTACAACAAAAGCTTGAAAAATTCGGTAACCTCATCCAGTACCCTTGAGGATTTGCTGGAAAACCGCTGAGGAATTCAGTTTATCTTTTCGGCTGAAAAGTAAAGAAAAAGAACAATTAAACTTCATATAATAATTCATCTCATTTGATCTACATCCCAATTGCAATTGAAAATAGCACAGAATTACATTTTGACCATCTGCAACGCCCTCTCCTTCAAACACTCCAACCCGTCTTTCCATTTGCACAAATTAGCAGGTTCAAAACAGCATCGATATCAAACCACTCATCCGCCTTCTTAAGAGTAACGCTTTCATTGCCTTCTCCAACAGTGTGACATCATAAACGTGAGCAAGCTCCAAGAGCTCCGTGGCAATCCTCGGAGAATCACAGGCGTCTCTAACATCGGTATAGTAGAGATATTTCAAGAACGCCTTCACGACATCCTCAGAAGCCTCCATTTTCATACAGTTTTCAGGCGTTTCTGGACACTCCATCTGCAGCCTTTCATCAAGAACAGTGCTCAGGTCTGGAAAAGGAGAACAAAAAGTAACGCCGTGGGTAATGAAGCTTTATATGTAATCATTAATGTACTTTTGTAGGCAAGCAGTTACCCTCTAAAACCATCTTGTGACAGGGAACACGAACACCGGTGTTGGCAATGATTGCAAAATCCGAGTATTTCATTTTCTCCATTGGTCGATTGTCCCTGGGATGGGCTTCAAATTCAAAGGAATCCCTATTTACAATCTCCAACGAGTATTTGCCACTGTAGAGTTGCTCATATTTGAACATGGCGTTGGCATCAAAATCCGCACATCCTTCAACTACCCGTTTTCATCTTCCATATTCTCTGCTCTGGAATTAAGGGTCGATTTCATTTCTGCAAAGCAACAAATCATTTGACCTCGAGTCTATATATAACCAGTTACCTAAATGCTTGTTTCAGATGTCAAAATGTAACTCACCACAAGAAATTGTGAAGTCATTGTCGAACGTAGCTCGCAGGTGCATTCCAAGTTGCATGCAAAAACTTTTCCAGGATTGGTCCATACGCTGTCATGAGCAAAACTGAATTGAAGCGAGTAAACCGGAGTTTTAAAACTTCTCTATTCAAAACCAATACGAAGCGATAATCATAGTGTCCAAGTCATTAAATTAAGTTATTAAATGAGTAAAAGATGTCCATTTAAAGTACTCACTTCGTTGGTGATTCCAACTTCTGCTCCAACACCTCGTACTCAGCCTTTTCTCAAATTTATCGTTCAGCAATTTGAATTCAGCGATTATTGGAATATCAAACTTGCCAGGTTCAGGAAAATTAAATTGGAGACCGATATCAGCATCCTTAACAACGTACACGCTCATCTTGCTCGTCACTAGTTACTGTTGGTTATCAGTTTATAAAGCGTTAGGTGTTGGCAAAGAATGAAAAGAATTTTCAATTAGCAGTCGGTCATGTGTGATCTGATTCGATTACACTAATTGGTGATTAAATGCTGAGTTAACTAAACGAATACAAAACCATAATGCTTACGCTATTACCTGTTTCAGGTTGCTTTCCTTGTAGCATTAGTGTAGATCGCAGTCCAATATTTGAAATTATAGTATTTGAGATTTTTTTTAAAATCCACCTCTGAATAAACTGGTTTTTGGGTTACGTTTTTCTTGTCGTATCCTGTTCAGATTGGGACTAATGAAACCTAGTGAAAAACGCAAGCCTTGAATGTTTTCGCGCAGGGAACAGTAGTTTAAAAACATGGGCTAATCGGAGAAAACTGCCACTATGTATTTTTGCGAGTGTTACAATTAAAACTATCCTTGAATAATTCAAATCGTCAAAAATGATTTACAATATGATTGAACGAATACTTTATTTCGACGTATTCGCTTCAGATTAGCATTACATCAAACTATAACAGACCACTTGGAATACAAACGAATTACTTGTGGATAAACTGAGACAATGCATTCATCGAAATCAAAATCGCTTCTTCAGTCCGTATTGTTCTGGAGCCTTGAGATGGACACGTGTTGACATAGTGCTCAAATAGCTTCCTGACATCGTCCTCTGCCAAACTCTCGTCATTCTCCAGCGCATACTCCAACCCTTCCACTCCTCCAAAGACTATTAGCAAATGATCGAAGGACTGTGGCTTGAGGAGTCGAGAGTCGGAGCCCTTTTCTGACGTTCCAACTTTGACATCGTAGCCATTCCGAAACGGGCACTCGGAGAAGACTTTGCTTAAACTATTCGCAATCCTGACGCTGTAGCCCCAGTAGAGTCCGGCTTCCCTTCGTGGCAAATGTGGCGACACAACTGTTCCTCGAAGCTTTCCCTTCGGTTTCAGAACGTAGTTGGTGTCAGGGTCATCAAATTTGACAGTCACGCGAACTCCTTGTGGCAGTTTCTTGGAAACACGACAATCCCTATCGAGGCCCACGTTGACTAAGGAACCTTCTTTTATCGGTTTGCTGGAAACGACTCCCTCTCTGTAACAAACGAACATAACCCCCACTATTCAAAAATGCATCACAAAAGTGTCTTCAATTTGGCATTTAAAAATTTAAACAAACCTGTATGGCAATGCTTCAGTTCTTCGCAAATGATGAGGAGCGTCAAAGGGAGCAATGAGCCCTGCAAACTGAAGATCTGGATGGATGGGAAAGAGGAGTTTCGGAGGTACTGAGGACATTCCACAAACTGGAGGATTCTTGCCATTTGCTCACAACCCGCTGTTCCACGACCATCGTGTCATCATACACGATAACTTCATCCACGCAGAATATAGCTGCAGCCCGAGCCACCTGTCCAGCCAGATAAGCTTTCAAAGACGGTGTTTGCGCGTTGTCAATTATGCTTCCGCTACGGCGATGCTTACAGTGTAAGCACGTCCTTGAACTTGAACTGCGGGCTTTGTCAGGCCCTTGCTCCGCTCCTCAGAGGAACCAGAATTTTCTCCGACCTTCTTGATGATGTTACCGTCCACTTTTTCCTTGGGTTTTCTCTTGGCTTTGTCAATTTGCTCCAGTAGGTTTTGTTGTTTATGACGCTTCTTTTCCTTTTTCGACTCCCAATTAGTTTTCGTGGTCCGCTTACTCATGTCATCCCGGTTCCGCTTCTTTGATTTCGTTGTTCTGGCATCCGAATATGAGTCCATTGTCAGTAATTTCAGTGGTAGCTACCGAAAATCAACGGTTGGTCGGTCTCAATACACAAATCAGGCCACAACTAGAATCAAATAAACCCGGCAAACCCGGTGGAAAGAAGTGGTGCATTAGAGGTTCGGAAAATATTAAGCTGAACGTAAATGATGGAAAGTTGAAGCATAGTATTAGCGATGCTAATCTTAGACTTAAGTTGGAACTATATAACAACTCAGATATAGCCGCACCCGCAAAAAAATGCCGTCAATTTTTCAAAACTTCTTGTTGAATTGACAGTAAAAGATAACACAAAGGTTTGTTTAAACGAGAAAAGGAACGTCTTTTTAAACACAGCAAAAATTATAAGAGTGAAGTAGGAAAACGGTTATGTGTCCGCCAGGTCCCGATAAATAAAAATCTCAATATTTATACTGCAATATCTTAATCTCGTCAATCATGTCTTATCCTGCTCGAGTATCTTTCATCCTCCCCAATTATCTTACTTCAGTAGCTATTTTCCTCCTCCTCAATTAGCGCTTATCCTCCTCCACTTCCCATTTACTATAGATTGTGGTTTTCACCAAACGATTATAGCATTTTTAAATTGCGCGGTTTGTAATGGGGGCAACGTGAAATTTTATTACAACGTACAGAGAAATATGCATAAATTACGTACGTGGAACGTAAAAGTTTAGTGACAGACAAAGTGATTCTTATAAAGTGGCTGCACCACTTAATTATAGGTGATAACTTGAAATTGTAAGCAGTCTCTTGTATGTTTACAAGAATGACAAGTAGCGAGAGTGAAAGCAGAGAAATTTGAGTACCCACCGTGTACCAAAATGCCCCAGTTTCTCCCTTCTGCTCAGAGAAAGCAAACAGAAGACACTACTATTCCTACCAGAGCAACTGGACTTGGGCCCAGATGGAAGTTAAAGCATTAGCTGTTTTTAGTCATCTCGCCCCATTTCTGAACGCGAATTCAGTAGCCTGTGTTGCGTTAGATTAGGTATGTTAGCTTCATGCTAACCTAACCAACACAGGCCACTGAATTCCGCGTCGAAATGGGGCGGGCATGACTAAAAACAGCCTAATGGCTTTAACTTTCCATCTGCGCCGCCCAAAGTCAGTTGCTCTGCATTCCTACCATCTCTCTTCGAGTGGTTAGCACCTAAATGCTCAACGTTTATAGTAGCTCAAGCAGCCGGGGCTATGGTCGTGTTTGTAACGCCTGGACCAATGAAATGTGAAACAGAATGGAACGGAAATAAATTGCCTCCTTTTGAAAGACATGCCATGCGAATCAATGAAAGCATTTCATTTCAGAGTCTGGAAATAGAATTAAATAAATTTGACAATTTTTTAAAAATTCATGACCAAGTTTGCAACCTTTTGCATTTCATTGCACAACGCCTTTATAATTAGCGTTTTCAAGGAAAATTGTTTTTCTGCGACGGTAAAAATCATGCACGTGTTTTTGCTCTCCTCCGTTACGAACTCGAAAGGATGAATCATAATTGGCAAGTCAATGAATCATTACACCCTTACTCACTTCACGGTTATTTAGACAAACATAGCCAACTTTCCTACCTTTTAAACGGCATGCATTTAATGCGTCACCAAAAAAACATTTAATATTTCAATTCGGATTGAATCGATTGAAACCATCAAGGCCTGTCGAATAATATACAAAAAACATTTTGTCCTCAATTAGGGAATCCAGGTTTAGGAGAACACATCACATTTTAGGAAATGGACATTTACCGGTTAAATGAAATTTGTGTATTTGTGCCTTGGCAAGATAAGATTAACATATATGATAATTTCACTCAATACTACTTAGCTACACATTAAACCTTTTCACCATTATTACGACAATGTGTTGGTTAGGCAACACAAATGCATACGCTCCCATATTACGTCACAGTGACGAGTGCATTAAAATGCATTCCTCCCAAAATACGCCACAATGACGTACGCGTTACCATACCACAAACTCCCAATATACGACACAGTGATGTACATTCGGAATATTCCCTTGACTCCCACATACGACACAGTGATGTTTACTTTTTTAATTGCTACAAATCATCAACAAACTTCATATGTCACATTTTCATAGTTAATTTGTATATAAAAAAGTGTTATCTGTCATCAAAGGAACCACTCGACTAAAAAATGGCCGATGTAGAAGGTATGAATGTAGATTAAATGATTTATGCATAGTTAACTCAAACACTTAAAACTTTCGTTTTCTTCTAAGGTCGGGAGTTCGTTCATGGAGCACACTCAGATATTGATGATTCAAGTTCTGACGATGACCATTTGGAAATGGAATCGGAACCGGAGAATGCATCGATGAGGATGATGAAGCCGGATCTGCTGACGCAGTTGATGTACGAACACGGCTAAACTTCATTTAATTTCACAACCAATACTTCTATCATTCTACAACTGAATACATGGTTTCTATCTTCTTTCAGGATGCAGGACAAACGTGGAAGCAGAATTTCAGCCGGCCAACATGAACGATGATCCCTTGGATCCTTTTCAGCCGATTTCATGGTGGACTCGAGTAGCTCTCGATTGGATTTTTAAAGAATTTCATATCGGAAGAAATGTCCTTGATATATGCATTGAGACTAACCGCTTCGCAGACATTATAAAGGCAAGGATCGAAAGTCACTCCCAAGGTGGAAGGATGTAGGATCGGAATGAAATGTGGCGGTTTCTCTCTATCAACATGGCTATGGGAATATCAAAAAAGCCGTCAATCAAAGACTATTGGACTTCTAATGATGTTCTGTGGTCCCCTTTTTTCCTATGCAAATGAGCCGAAACAGGTGTGATATACTGAGCTACTTTCACTAGCTACCAGATATATAACACTAACAAATGAACGTTATGAAATAGATTCGAAGATATTTTGCGGTGTCTGCATTTCGTGGACAATGAAAGAGTCAACGTGGAAAACAAGGACAGGTTTATCAAACTTGGAGAATTTCTTCCGTCCTTATTGGAACTTCAAAAACTCCGTTAATCCAGGGAATTTTGTGCCTGGATGAAAGTTTACTTGGGTACAAGGGGAGGCTCGCGTTTCGGCAGTACAATCCAATGAAACGAAGCAGATTTGGGATTAAGTTTTTTGTTTTGGTTGACTGCAAATCGGGCGTAATCTTGGACATCATACCTTACCAAGGGAAATCCACAAACATTTCATCGCATGCCATTAAAACGTATGGATTTGGGGGAGCAGCAGTGTTGGCTTTGTTGCAACCGTATTTTGGAAAAACCATAAGGTAGTCATCGACAATTTTTCAACGGTCCAATTCTTGCTCGGAAGCTCTTGGACTTTCAAACGTTTGTTTTGGGACTGCTCAAAAACGCAGAAAGGAAATGCCGAAGTTTGTTACCAAGAAATTAGATAAAGGTGCGGTTGAGACGTTTAGTGATGGATCTATTTTGGTGGAAAGGTTAGCTCACAATTTTTTACCGTGTTCGTACCCCTTTCTTTTTGAGACTAAAAGTATTATTTATTCCAGATGGCAGGATAGGCGGAGGTGGTTATGCTAAACACTTTCATTCCACATTCAATGGAACATTCTCCTTCTCAAAATCCAAAAAATGCCAGAGAAAAACCGAAGTCAGTTCTTGTTTACAACAAAACATGGGTGCTGTTGACGAAATGGATAAAACCATCAAGCAATACTCAAGACTTCGAAAAACCTATAAGTGGTACAAAAAGGTGTTCTTCTTTTTGGTCGATGTTTCAATTTATAACTCTTTTCGTGTATACACGGGATTGCATGGGAAATGCCCGTACAAAGAGTTTGTGCTAGCTCTCATAAAGGAGATCACAATGCTCATCCAATCGAAAGAAGTGTGAAAGGAAGGCCTTCAAAAAGAATCTCCAGGAAGTTCCGGAAATTCTACACATGCCGGAGCGAATGATTAAACCAAATGGAAAAGCCAGCAGTCAAATTGTCTACTTTGTTGGCAAATGGCAAACGAATCTCGACTCAATTTAAGTGTAAAGTATGCAATGTACGACTCTGCATTCAGTTTGGGACTTCGTGCTTTGAACATACCATAAGACACAGGACAAAGCTGAAATAGAAATGCTCCTAAACTTAAAGGATTTTTAATCGTAACTAGTAAATCGCAAAAGCGTGCTTCGTTAAATACGAAACGGCCGCATGACAAAGAACTTAAATAAATGCTTTCTATATTAAGTTTGCATCTGGTTGACTCCTGTTCATCGGCCGCCAGAATGACGTGGATCATAATTGTTTATTGGGTCATGCTAATTACATTTATTGGATTGTCCCAGCAATTCGTCATCATTCTAGTATTATTGGGTTGTGTTTATTGGGTGCTTTGGTTTTATTTAAAATGTAATCAACTGTATGATGTTATATTCATTTGCCATTTCAATTCATTGAGACATGAAACCAAGCACAGAGTCAGAGTTTATATGATACAGAATGAAGGCTTGCTATGTTATCATATGAAACTCTACCTGGCTTGGTTTCAGTACTCAAATGCGAATTCGAAATGGCATAATGAAACTTACAATCATTACAGTTTATTACATTTATAATAAAAACCCAAAGCCACCCAATACAAACACAACCCAATATATAGGAATGATGACAATTGCTGCCGGACAATCCAATAATTGTTAAATTAGCATAAACCCAATAAAACAAATAATATGATCCACGTCATTTTCTCGCATGAAACAGGATCAACCAATGCAAACTCTATATAGAAAGCTTTATAGTTCTTTGTCATGCGCCGTTTCGTATTTCAAAACGAAGCAACCCTTTTGCGATTTTACTAGTTACGTATTAAAAATCCTTTAATTTAGGAGCAGTTTCTACTTGCAGCTGTTTACCTGTGTCTTATGGTATTTTCAAAGCACGAAGTCCCAAACTGAATGCACAGTCGTACATTGCATACTTTACACTTAAATTGTGTCGAGATCCGTTTGCCATTTTGCCAACAAAGTAGACAATTTGACCTGCTGGCTTTTCCGTTTGGTTTAATCATTCGTTCTGGCATGTGTAGAATTTCCGGAACTTCCTTGAGAATTCTTTTCGAAGGCCTTCCTTTCACACTTCTTTCGATTGGATGAGCATTGGTGATCTCCTTTATGAGAGCTAGCACAAACTCTTTGTACGGGCATTTCCCATGCAATCCCGTGGTATACACGAAAAGAGTTATAAAATTGCAAACATCGACCAAAAAGAAAAACACCTTTTTGTACCACTTATAGTTTTTCGAAGTCTTGAGTATTGCTTGATGGTTTTATCCATTTCGTCAACAGCACCCATTGTTTTGTTGTAAACAAGAACTGACTTCGGTTTTCTCTGGCATTTTTTGGATTTTGAGAAGGAGAATGTTCCATTGAATGTGGAATGAAAGTGTTTAGCATAACCACCTCCCGCCTATCCTGCCATCTGGAATTAAATAATACTTTTAGTCTCAAAAAGAAAGCGGTACGAACACGGTAAATTGTGAGCTAACCTTTCACCAAAATAGATCCATCACTAAACGTCTCAACCGCACCTTTATCTAATTTCTTGGTAACAAACTTCGCATTTCCTTTCTGCGTTTTTGAGCAGTTCCCAAAACAAACGTTTGAAAGTCCAAGAGCTTCCGAGCAAGAATTGGACCGTTGAAAAAATTGTCGATGACTACCTTATGGTTTTGTCCAAAATACGGTTGCAACAATGCCAACACTGCGGCTCCCCCAAAATCCATACGTTTTAATGGCATGCGATGAAATGTTTGTGGATTTCCCTTGGTAAGGTATGATGTCCAAGATAACGCCCGATTTGCAGTCAACCAAAACAAAAAACTTAATCCCAAATCTGCTTCGTTCATTGGATTGTACTGCCGAAACGCGAGCCTCCCCTTGTACCCAAGTAAACTTTCATCCAGGCACAAATATTCCCCTGGATTAACGGAGTTTTGAAGTTTCCAATAAGACGGAAGAAAATCTCCAAGTTGATAAACCTGTCCTTGTTTTCCACGTGACTCTTTCATTGTCCACGAAATGCAGACACCGCAAAATATCTTCGAATCTATTAATAAAGTTTGTTAGTGTTAATATATCTGTTAGCTAGTGAAAGTAGCTCAGTATATCGCACCTGTTTCGGCTCATTTGCATAGGAAAGAAAGGGACCACAGAACATCATTAGAAGTCCAATAGTCTTTGATTGACGGCTTTTTTGATATTCCCATAGCCATGTTGATGGAGAGAAACCGCCACATTTCATTCCGATCTACATCCTTCCCCTTTGGGATGACTTTCGATCCTTTGCCTTTATAATGTCTGCGAAGCGGTTAGTCTCAATGCATATATCAAGGACCATTTCCTCCGATATGAAATTCTTTAAAATATCCAATCGAGAGCTACTCGAGTCCACCATGAAGTCGGCTGAAAAGATCCAGGGATTGTCGTACTCCATGTCAGCGGCCTGAAATTCTGCTTCCACTTTTGCCTGCATCCTGAAAGAAGATAGAAACCATGTATTATTGTAGAATGAATGAGAAGTATTGATTATGAAATTAAAATGAAGTTTAGCCGTGTTCGTACATCAACTGCGTCAGCAGTCCTGCTTCATCATCCTCATCGATTGCATTCTCCGGTTCAGATTCCATTTCCAAATGGTCATCGTCAGAACTTGAATCATCAATATCTGAGTGTGCTCCAAGAACGAACTCCCTACCTTAGAAGAAAACGAAAGTTTTAGATGTTTTTGAGTTTACTATGCATAAATCATTTAAATCTACATAGATACCTTCTACATCGGCCATTTTCCAGTCCGAGTGGTCCTTTGATGACAGATAACACTTTTGAATTAAATTAACTATGAAATGTGACATATGAAGTTTGTTGATGATTTCTAGCAAATTAAAAAAGTAAACATCACTGTGTCGTATGTGGGAGTCAAGGAAATTTCGAATGTACATCACTGTGTTGTATATTCGAGTTTGTTAGTAAACGCGTACGTCATTTGGCGTATTTTGGGAGGAGATGCATTTTTAAATCACACTCGTCACTGTGACGTAATATGGAGCGTATGCAGTTTTGTGTGCTAACAACACATGTCGTATAATGAGTGTGAAAAAGGTTAATGTCGTAGCCTAGAGTAGTATTGAGTGAAATTATCATATATGTTAATTTTATCTTTGCCAAAGCACAAACTACAGCAAATTTCATTCTAACCGGTAAATGCTCCATTCCTAAATAGTGGGAAAATTTTTTTTTCTTCTCCTAACCTGGATCCCCTATGATGTGCGACAAAATGTTTTGTATTATTATTCGACAGCCTGATTTTCAATCATTCAATTCCGAATTTGAAATATTAAATGTTTTTTTGGTGACGCATAATGCATGCCGTTTAAAAAGGTGTAGGAAGTTGCTATCGGTTGTCAAACTAACCCGTGAATGATACAAGGTAGTAATGTTCAATTGACTTGCCAATTCACTATTCATCCTTTCCGAGTTTCTAAAGGAGGAGAGCAAAAACACCGTGCATGAATTTTTACCGTCCAGAAACAAACAAATTATTCTTGAAAACTACATTAAAACCTTTGGTCCAGAATCCAAAAGGTTCAAACTTGGTCATGATTTTTAAAAAATGTAAATTTATTTAAAGCTACTAATTTCAACAACTCCTGAAAATGAAATGCGTTTCCATTGATTCCATGCATGTTTTCAACATAGAGCATATTTATTTCACGTTCATTCTCGATTTCACATTTCATTGTCCAGGCCGTACCAAACCACGCTACGCCCCTGCTTGCATAACATAAACGTTGAACATTATGTGCTACAACTCGAAGAGAGGATGTAGGAATCAGAGCAAAACTGGACTTGGCCCCAGAGGAAGTAAAGCATAGCTGTTTTTAGTCATCCGCCCCAATTCTGAACGCGAATTCAGTTGCCTGTGATCGTTAGGTTACCATAACCTAACAATTAACTAATCTACCAACACAGGCATGAATCGCGTTCAGAAATGGGGCGGGATGACTAAAAACAGCTAATGCTTTAACTTCCATCTGGGCCCAAGTGCCAGTTGCTCGGTAGGAAATAGTAGTTCTTCTGTTTGCTTTCTGCTGAGCAGAAGGATATACTGGGCGTCTACACGGTGCGCGTACTCAATTCTCTGCTTTCACTCGTCGCTTACTTGTCATTCTTGTAAACAACAACGAGACTGCCTTACAATTCAATTATCAGCTATAATAAGTTGTGCAGCCACTTTATAAGAAGTCACTTTCTGTCACTAAATTTTTTACGTTCCAGCGTACGTAATTTATGCATATTTTCTCTGTACGTAATAAAATTTCACGTTGCCCCATTACAAACCGCGCAATTTAAAAATGCTATAATCGTTTGGTGAAAACCACAATCTATAGTAAATGGGAAGTGGAGAGGATAAGCGCTAATTGAGGAGGAGGAAAATAGCTACTGAAGTAAGATAACAGTTAATTGGGGAGGATGAAAGATACTCGAGCAGGATAAGACATGATTGACGAGATTAAGATATTGCAGTATAAATATTGAGATTTTTATATTATCGGGACCTGGCGGACACATAACCGTTTTCCTACTTCACTCTTATAATTTTTGCTGTGTTTAAAAAGACGTTCCTTTTCTCGTTTAAACAAACCTTTGTGTTATCTTTTACTGTCAATTCAACAAGAAGTTTTGAAAATTGACGGCATTTTTTTGCGGGCGGCTATATCTGAGTTGTTATATAGTCCAACTTAAGTCTAAGATTAGCATCGCTAATACTATGCTTCAACTTTCCATCATTTACGTTCAGCTTAATATTTCCGCAACCTTAATGCACCACTTCTTTCCACCGAGTTGCCGGGTTTATTTATTCAGTTTGCCCTGATTTGTGTATTGAGACCACCTACGCGGGCGGGTGATTGTGTTCTGGTATGCTACCACTGAATTATGGACATGGAGTCAGCCTTCGGCATCCAGAACAACAAAGTCAAAGATGCGGAAACCGGGGATGACTGAGGTAATGCGGAACCACGAAAACTAATGGGCTTTCCGGGAGTCGAAAAAGAAAAGAAGCGTCATAAACAGCAACCCTACTGGAAGCAATTGCCAAGCCAAGAGAAATCCAAGAAAGAAAGCGACGGTAAAATCATCAAGAGGTCAGAGAAAATTCTGGTTCCTTGAGGAGACGAGTGACGGGCCTGACAAAGCCCGCAGTTCAAGGTCAAGGACCTGGTACAGCCTGTGAGCATCGCCGTGCTGGAAGCATAATTGACGCAACGCGCAAACACCGTCTTTGAAAGCTTATCTGGCTGGACAGTGCTCGGTGCAGCTATATTGCTGCGTGGATGAAGTTATCGTGATATGAACACCGATGGTCGTGCGAACAGCGGGTTGTGAAGCAAATGGCAAGAATCCTCCAGTTTGTGGAATGTCCTCAGTACCTCGAAAACTCCTCTTTCCCATCCATCCAGATCTCCAGTATGCAGGGCTCATTGCTCCCTTTGACGCTCTCTCATCATTGCAAGAACT
>LJIJ01004928.1:0-13182 GCA_001718145.1 Orchesella cincta
ATTAAATTGTTATTCTATCTGACAATATGAAATCATTATTTCTCCTTCCTAACCTTCCCGTTTTATTCTTGGATTAAATCCCAAAACTGAATCAAAAATTTGTCGATTTCTTTTTCCCAACACGAACCCCATTCGAGGTGTGCTTCATAAACTTGTGCGCCCGTTTTATCAATACCGTTTACATTGCTCGAACAATAAGTTTACATTTCGTTTCCGTCTCAATAAATAAACGCTTTTGAAGTGAGCACAAGGAGGGTTTGACTTCGCCCAGAAATAGATATAAATGGACCTCTATGATTTTTCTTGCTTTGTTGTTTCCGTCCTACTACCATAGATAAAAGGGATTTATCACGAATTGGCTACAGTCATAATAAATAAAGCTTCCTGAGTCGCTCATCTACCTGCGATGCTCCTGTCCTGTCCAGCATATACCTATTGGATTATTAACGTTTAAAATCGTTAGACAATCCATTTAAAAGTGAGGTAATGTAGTTCAAAAACAAATTTTATCATACCATAAAGTTATTGTTACGTAAGGTGTCCAACAAACTATGAACGTCAGTAGTATAAGTAATGTGAGTTTAAGGTTCTTGAGCGAGCCCTGCTCATTGTAATCCTTTGGTTGTCAGAACATCGCAGAATTACTCTGGTCTTCTTGGAATCAGTCTCCGAAGAACTGCTGCTTAGTGTTCGATATATTGACGGATATTTGAGGCAAGAAGGGCTCATGTTTAGAGTTAGCTCCTAAAAAACAAGGGATTTTTTCATTGGAATTAAGGGCGAAACCATAATTAATTAACGAAGTTAGTTGTAGCGAAACTTGTTTCAAGGAACATATTTCTTACTTGGATTATTTAACGTGTGATTAGTGCATTTACCTTGGTAATTGCTAGCTACGCGGTGCGCTTTGATTTTCGGTATAGTTTCCATAAATCATGGTATACGTGTAGATAACGACAAGAAGTGGGATGAATATATAAGCGGATACAGAGCTGACATTGTAGATTAGCTCGTTGTATGGCTCTTCAGTAAGGAAAGCTTTCGTAACACACTGCCGGAATTCTGGATAAGTGGGGTGTTGTGCAACGTGGTAACGAATATCTGAAATAATACGAAATACACTGTCATTATTGTTTGTTTCATTGTCGATTACTACGAATTACTGAAAGGTACTATAATATTACTAATATCTCTTTAAAAAACAATACCTGCGTCCAGCAAAAGCTGTTGATACAATCCATGCTCCAACCAAGGTAAGTTTGACTCTCCAAACCGCTCTTCCCAGTTTCAACGGGTGTACAATGGAATAATAGCGATCAATACTAATGCAAATAACCACATTAGAGCTTAAATATAAGCCAAAAGCTCTCACAAACTGGGAAGCTTTGCACAACAATTCTCCACCATTCCAGCCTATGGTAATTCTCCAGAAGATTTCAGTTGGCATGAGAAAAAATGTGACGATGAGATCAGCCACACATAAATTCGTGATGAGAAGGGAGATTCTAGTTTTCTTTTGATTTTTGCGTGAATAAACTGAATACAGTACCAAAAGGTTTCCAACTGCAGCAAAAAAGAATAAAACGGTGTACACAATCACACAACGTTTGTTGAGCTGACTTATTTGAGTGAAATCTTGGGGCAATGTGGACAACGTTTCGAGAGAACTTTTTTCAGTGTCATTTACATCCAGAATAGAACGGCTTATTTGATATAATTCGGATTCTGTTTTTTGCTCAGTTTCATTCAAAATTATGAATTCCTTCTGAAGACGTCGTAATTTAGAAAGTACCAGTCGAAGCAATGGCACTGCGTTTTTCGGATTGTCACTAATTTCGGTTATGGTCTCCATTGCAGTATTAACAAGGAAGGATTTAACTTTTAAAAATTAATAACTTTTGTGCTTGGGGCAACTAGAGATTAGCTATTTTCTCGTGATATAGGAATTTCCACAAAGGATTAAACCCACGCACGATAGCTTTCTCCACTTTTTTGAAGGTGCTTGTTGGTAAAGCTCCCAGTGATGACTGAGACATGGAGAAGCTTTGCACTCATATAATATGCAACCTTTTTGAGAGCAGCATGTATAGAAACTGCAAAGTACTTTCTTCATATACAAAGCTATGCTACTTGTCTTTGAATTTTGATGGTTTTGATGAAATATGCTAGAAAAGTGTTTTAACAGACTCCAGGAAGTGAATAGGACTGTAAGATTTTACATCCGTGTCCAAGTCTAGGACTGGCCAGTTTTTATTAAAAACCCGGTGCAGTAATATTAAAATGATACTATCATATTTAGTATAGATTTTCAATAAGGTTTGAGTTCTATCATTGCTATTCAACATGCCTTAGCAAATTCTGAGGAACACATCTTTCCTTATTAGTGTAGAGTTTATCCATAGCGTGCTGCATATTTATGGGAATAAGATTCTTTATAAATACGAAATTTGCAAATAATAATATTTTGATGTTTTTCCTGGCAATAAGCGTGTTTAGTCTGAATATGCATGTGATCAACAAAATATTGTTTTGTATGCTCAAGCATGGTAAAATACCTGTTTCATTTTACAGAGTTCTTTTGAATCCCAACCTTCTTGTATTCTTTGCTCACAAAACTTGGATTTTTGCTAACTGGTTGTTCAGTAACAGTTCATTATTCTTCAATAACACAACCAAGGTTATTTAAATTTTCCAAAATCCTTACTTTCCTTTTTCAGTCACGTTGCTCATTGTTAAATTAAATAGTGCTTCGATAATCATGGTGCAAAAAATATAAAAGAATCATCAAAGCGAAGATGAAAAAGGAAAGTAAGGATTTTGGAAAATTTAAATAACCTTGGTTGTATTATTGAACAACCAGTTAGCAAAAATCCAAGTTTTGTGAGCAAAGAATACAAGAAGGTTGGGATTCAAAAGAACTTTGTAAGATGAAATAAGAGTTTTACCATGCTTGAGCATAGAAAACAATTTTTGTTCATCACATGCATATTCACTAAACACGCTTATTGCCAGGAAAAACATCAAAATATTATTATTTGCAAATTTCGTATTTATAAAGAATCTTATTCCCCATAAATATGCAGCACGCTATGGATAAACTCTACACTAATAAGGAAAGATGTGTTCCTCAGAATTTGCTAAGCATGTTGAATAGCAATGATAGAACTCAAACCTTATTGAAAATCTATACTAAATATGATAGTATCATTTTAATATTACTGCACCGGGTTTTTAATAAAAACTGGGCCAGTCCTAGACTTGGACACGGATGTAAAATCTTACAGTCCTATTCAACTTCCTGGAGTCTGTTAAAACACTTTTCTAGCATATTTCATCAAAACCATCAAAATTCAAAGACAAAGTAGCATAGCTTTGTATATGAAGAAAGTACTTTGCAGTTTCTATACATGCTGCTCTCAAAAAGGTTGCATATTATATGAGTGCAAAGCTTCTCCATGTCTCAGTCATCACTGGGAGCTTTACCAACAAGCACCTTCAAAAAAGTGGGAGAAAGCTATCGTGCGTGGGTTTAATCCTTTGTGGAAATTCCTATATAGAAAATAGTTAATCTCCAGTTGCCCCCAACACAAAAGTTATTAATTTTTTCAGTTAAATCCTTCTTTGTTAATACTGCAATGGAGACCATAACCGAAATTAGTGACAATCCGAAAAACGCAGTGCCATTGCTTCGACTGGTACTTTCTAAATTACGACGTCTTCAGAAGGAATTCATAATTTGAATGAAACTGAGCAAAAACAGAATCCGAAATTATATCAAATAAGCCGTTCTATTGTGGATGCTAAATGACACTGAAAAAAGTTCTCTCGAAACGTTGTCCACATTGCCCAAGATTTCACTCAAATAAGTCAGCTCAACAAACGTGTGTGATTGTGTACACCGTTTTATTATTTTTTGCTGCAGTTGGAAACCTTTTGTACTGTATTCAGTTTATTCACGCGAAAATCAAAAGAAATCTAGAATCTCCCTTCTCATCACGAATTTATGTGTGGCTGATCTCATTGTCACATTTTTTCTCATGCCAACTGAAATCTTCTGGAGAATTACCATAAGCTGGAATGGTGGAGAATTGTTGTGCAAAGCTTCCCAGTGTGTGAGAGCTTTTGGCTTATATTTAAGCTCTAATGTGGTTATTTGCATTAGTATTGATCGCTATTATTCTATTGTTCACCCGTTGAAACTGGGTAGAGCGGTTTGGAGAGTCAAACTTACCTTGGTTGGAGCATGGATTGTATCAACAGCTTTTGCTGGACCGCAGGTATTGTTTTTTAAAGAGATATTAGTAATATTATAGTACCTTTCAGTAATTCGTAGTAATCGACAATGAACAAACAATAATGACAGTGTATTTCGTATTATTTCAGATATTCGTTTACCACGTTGCACAACACCCCACTTATCCAGAATTCCGGCAGTGTGTTACGAAAGCTTTCCTTACTGAAGAGCCATACAACGAGCTAATCTACAATGTCAGCTCTGTATCCGCTTTATATTTCATCCCACTTCTTGTCGTTATCTACACGTATACCATGATTTTATGGAAACTATACCGAAAATCAAAGGCGCACCGCGTAGCTAGCAATTACCAAGGTAAATGCACTAATCACACGTTAAATAATCCAAGTAAGAAATATGTTCCTTGAAACAAGTTTCGCTACAACTAACTTCGTTAATTAATTATGGTTTCCCCTTAATTCCAATGAAAAATCCCTTGTTTTTTAGGAGCTAACTCTAAACATGAGCCCTTCTTGCCCTCAAATATCCGGTCAATATATCGAACACTAAGCAGCAGTTCTTCGGAGACTGATTCCAAGAAGACCAGAGTAATTCTGCGATGTTCTGACAACCAAAGGATTACAATGAGCAGGGCTCGCTCAAGAACCTTAAAACTCACATTACTTATACTACTGACGTTCATAGTTTGTTGGACACCTTACGTAACAATAACTTTATGGTATGATAAAATTTGTTTTTGACTACATTACCTCACTTTTAAATGGATTGTCTAACGATTTTAAACGTTAATAATCCAATAGGTATATGCTGGACAGGACAGGAGCATCGCAGGTAGATGAGCGACTCCAGGAAGCTTTATTTATTATGACTGTAGCCAATTCCGTGATAAATCCCTTTATCTATGGTACAGTAGGACGGAAACAACAAAGCAAGAAAAATCATAGAGGTCCATTTATATCTATTTCTGGGGCGAAGTCAAACCCTCCTTGTGCTCACTTCAAAAGCGTTTATTTATTGAGACGGAAACGAAATGTAAACTTTATTGTTCGAGGCAATGTAAACGGTATTGATAAAACGGGCGCACAAGTTTATGAACACACCTCGAATGGGGTTCGTGTTGAAAAAAGAAATCGACAAATTTTGATTCAGTTTGGGATTTAATCCAAGAATAAAACGGGGAAGGTTAGGAAGGAGAAATAATGATTTCATATTGTCAGATAGAATAACAATTTAATGCATGTACAAACAAAATAAATATTTTGATTTTAAGTGATTGTGCTTTTGTGTTCAAAATGCGAAATTGATGAAATAAAAAATTATTGTAATCGTTCGGTCCATTTTTTCACTCTTCTGAATGAATAAGTCGTGCATACAACCAAGCATTTGCTAATCATCCGAAGTTCTTTTTGCCAATGTAATTTTTCACATGTCGACTATTATGAATAATGGGGAACAAAGAGTTGGCTCATATAGTTGCATTTTATTGAGATGGAACTAGGTCGAAAGGGGAAATTGGTGTATGTGAAATTTTCTCGTGTTTTAAAATAAAAACGTTTGTAAGCAACGTGAGTGAACGAATACTTATGAGCAACAAAATTTATGAGGATTGGTTGCCGGAATCCATAAAAAATCCAAGAAATGGATTTCTAGGCAAAGGAAATTAGCAAACTGATGATCATAAACTTCCAGGAAGCAAATAGACGAAATAGAGAGATGAAGTTTTGCTTAAGACCTTTTTCTTGAATGTAACTCGGTCTGTATTCGGGAGTTGAACATCCTTCTCGGCAGTTAAGGGTAATTCGGCCGGAATTGGATCTCATTTGATATCACAAGCGAGGAAAAAGTTGGGCACAGATTTTCATCTCGTGTTTCAGCAAGAGTTTACGATGAGTATACGGCCCTTCATTTCTCATAGGAATGAAATTGAATAGCGCTTTCATTAATTCTGCAACCTTGGTGGACATCGAAATTCAGGTAATAATGAATGAGATGAATAAAATGTTGTATAATTTTTCGGCGTGTGCATTTGCGTCCATTTTTCTGTGTCTAACTGGAAAGCATCTTGACTGCAGAACAGGTTGGGTTTTAATTAACGATGTCAATCATGTGGATGCTATTTGTTGAGTGTATTCTATTTTTATGTCCTTGGATTCCAAGAGCGAAGGAAAGGTAGCTCATAATTACGGGTGCAGTGTATCCGTAATCATCACATCATCCGTTTTGCATATAATTCACAATAGTATAATTGTAGTTTATCACATAATTGCGAAAGCATTCTCGCTTTCGAAGAGAATAAGGTAGAAGGTGAAGGACGTAAAAGGGCCAACGAGCCGACATAAGCATTTGAAATACAAAATTAGCAAGCATAACAAAGACAAAGCGGCATTCGTTTTTCGAGCGGTAGTTGATAAAGTTGAACTGTTGGAAAAGTACCTAATTTTGGAATTCTTGTTGACTTCTCTTTTTTTCTAGAGGATGTAAAGTAAACTTGTCGAAATTAAGGGTGACCACAAAAGTTGTGTTTCACATGTGAGTGCATTTAAACTAATTCCGTTGAAATTTGTTACTTCATTAGGACAATCAAATAAAAATATTTCAAGTTCAAATGTTATTCCTAGAATGAGATTTCTTAAATAATTTCTAACATGTTGTGCACAGTTCTTTGGAACTAAATCAACGACTATTTAATGCGGTCATTTTGATTACTTTCAACCTCAAAAAATATATATAGCAGAACTAACTGCTCTAGGAAAAATGTTCCCATACAAATCAGTGCAGAGAAACGTCATTTGGCTGTCATGCGTCACCAAATCTTTGGAGAGTATTAAGTAATTGCAAAGATGAACAAACTTACTTAGATTTACTTAGACTTAACGTATTTAGTTACAAACAATATTTTATATGGTAGTATTTTAAGCTTTAGTTTTTACTAAAATATTATCAGCGACTTCGTTTTGGCTTCTTTGACGCTGACAATTTTGGTAATATTAAAGGCTTGTTTGGGTGTTAAAAGTTGAAAGTCACGTGAACAGCAAATGCACATTTATGAAGCTCTCAAATGGAACCCCGCAGGGTTTCTGTGTACTTCAAGTGCAATCCATTTTGTGGAAAATTGAGACTTTCATTCGAATTGTGACGAGACTAAAGATCAATTTAAAACTTCAATTCCACAGATCTACTTTAGCGGACAGAAACAAGAGCAACTCGAATAAAATTGCAATTTCACCTTTTGCGTACAAAGTTGTCGGATAGTTCTGCGGTAGACACGAGGAAATTAGTTTTCAACTAAAACAAATAGTTGTGGAAAACGTTGGTTGGACTGTTAAAGTTGAAGGATAAAATTAATAGAACCTTAACAATTAATTTGTTATGAGTCTAGTAATATTATTATATTGTGTGTTGAATATGAAATTATACAATGAACTTTATTTAAAACATGACATTATTGACCTCAATAATCCCTATATACTAAAGAACGTTGAGGTTTCAGTTTCACAAGTCATAACAAAAAATATCATGTTGACTAAACTAAACTGATATTTTCATGTAGTATAATGGAACTTTGCATTATAGGCGCTGATGACTTATACGCATTAGAATTCCTTCCGCTGGTGGATCCTTAGCTAAATATATGAATGCGTGTTCTCGCTGTAATGATAAAGTAATTTTTTTGTTGAGTTTTTAGAAATTAAATACACTATCATATTTTTTCATTATTATTCATCGAATTCCTTCCACGTTTCTAACTCCTTCCGAAGAGCTAAAACCTTGTAAGTTGTAATGTGAACGTGTAATGTGAATGTAATGTAACCTTATCCAGAAATATTGAGGCGATGGAGAGCTGATGCGTATTGCATTCCATATAGCCAACGTTTCATAGTAAGTCGGACGTGTTTGGTTGGGTTTGTACATTACCCCACTAGCTGCTTTCTCCTTTCCTCAGTCGTCAGTGCGAGCTTCTGACTGTGCACAAGTCGGGGAGAAAGTATATGGGGATATTTGTTGCGCCTTTTATCCATTTCAAATATTCTATGGAAATCCATATAACCGTATAATTACAGAGCTCCATATTTTGCGCTGACGAAAATGAAAATAAAAATAGCAACTCGAGGACTACACGCTGATTTATGTAGCTCTTGCTTACTTTTTTATGCAGTGCATTAAATAAGAGCATTCTGAGTAAATGAATGTACACTACACAAATCAGCTCCTTTGTGCTGAATGTGACAAATTTTGGCCTGGTTTTTTGTTTTGACATTTCAGTGCTATATGTCATTAAACACTCAACCATGCAAAAATTCGGTGGATTCTCAATCATTGATGTATATTTATATTTTTAGCATTAAGATACGCATATTTGTAAATTTGAAATAGATGTATGGGGATACATGCTGGACGATTTTTTTACGATGAAATCGGCTGATGTTTTTCGTGCAGAGTTTATGTGAACCCCTTAATCCTGAACTGGAATGATAGCATTCAAGAGAATAAAATATGACCTGAGTTTCCAATCTTTCCAAAAACCTGTCTGTAGCTTCCAGCTATAAAAAACTTAAGCATAAACGCCTATAGGTTAACTTTGCTACACCAGCGTACAACGACAAGTTTTTGGAATAGTCTTCGAAAAAATCATTAAGCCACAACAAAGCACCTAATGAAAGACAGTACACAAGTGAGCTATTATAGATAGATAGATAGATAGATAGATAGTTTATTGTGTTTCATAAAATTGAGCAACAGCCCACACACAATTTATATGTAGTATTTTTTGAAATATCGGGTACAGTTCCTTGAACAAATCATAATCTGAATATAAACAAACAACTGGCACCTTACAGGCGCCAGTCAAAACAAAAGGAAGGTATGCTTGAAGCTTGGAAAGTTAACTTCTAATACAAATAATGGTAAGTTTAAATATATATATTATATGATCGGTATACTGCAGCGTTTCGCTGCAGCATGCCGAATGAAGCCGCAAATTTGGTGAACGTCTTCTGGGGTTGTATATTGGAGCGCTTTGTGGAAATAACGCCGACTTTGGACTTTGAGTAAGGTGGTATTGGTAAGGCTAGAACGTAGGTTATGGTAGAGCTTGCACTTGTAGAAAACGTGGAATAGGTCATCATTATCTGCTGTATTACAAATATTGCAATATTTGTCGGGGAAAAGATTATTTTGGTACGGTTGACATACAAATTGAGGAAATTGAGTCTGTCGGGGTGCAGCCGCAGTTGGGAAACAATCGTTTCTTGTGAAGTGACATCTCAAAGTTGAGTATGGTTCGCGTGAGAGTTGTGCTTCATTCTTGCATAAAGTGAGCTGAACTTTGAGCTGTTCTCAAGTCTTGCAAGGTCTTCAGCTTCCATATGCTGTTGTACTGCAGCCACGTTGGTGTAATGGACTCGTGGCGTGCTTCCAGCTCCAGGTCGCAAAGGTTGATTGAGTCATTTGCCCCGCAGGTATCAATCATTTTCTGCACGGAATTGAGCCATGTTGGGTGCTTAGATTTGTCTGGCAATCTTATCAATTCATCTAAACAGATCCTAGGTAACCTTGATTTGGCGAAATTCGAGACTTTGAACCACCATCCCAACGATCTGTCGAGGACCGTTGAGACTATGTGATCTGTGCCGGTTTCTAGGCGCAGCATGTACCCTGGTGTATAATCGGGAAGCGAGAGTAGTCGTTTTAGGAACTTGAGCTGGATCTGTTCTAATTCTTTCAAATAGTTCACACCCCAAACCTCCCCTGCGTAAAGAGGAACAGATAGGACTAGCGAATTGAGGAGAGTTTGGTTATTGCTGACCAGCATTGGGTGCGACTTCTCACGATTATTGAAACGACACTCCCTATGACCCCTGCATGCTGACCAATGGATGTTCGATCATTCTACTATAATTTCGTAAGTGTGGCAACGAATCTGCTGCCTTTCTGCCGTTGTTTCTTGGTGCCTCCTTCTTCTTGTCCGACAAGATTTTTCGTACTTTTCGTACGTTGTATGCGGTAATCAGGACCAATAAATATCCCCGGAGGTGTCTTGTGCTTAAGCTAAGCACTTTGAATCTGTCAGTTTCGGACACAAAATATGCACTATAGGACGTGGCTTCCCGCCCTGGGCAAAGGCTTTTCCGAGTCGTCGGGCTGATGTGCAAGTTTCGCCGGTTTGTAGCTTTTCATAGATTAATCGGTCCACCTTTTTCGAGGTAGCTTCGGCGTTTTCATCAACTTCATCTGCGATTCCGTTGATGATCAGGTGATTTTTGTTAATTCGTTCTTGTAAGTGGAGGATGTGGTCTTTGTGTTCTATTAGCTCATTTCGGAGAGAGGTGACCTGTCCCTCAAGTGTCGTTACTTGACTTTGCAAGATCTCTTGGTTCTGTGCCATTGTAGCTTTTATTTCACCTAAGTCTGTTGTTAGCTTATCAAAACCGTTCATCGAGTCGCTTATCGCTTTTGTCTAGGCGCTCGGTAAGGAATTTGATTATAGCCATGTCACTTGATGATAGCTCCTCGTTATCGGCATTGTTTCTGTTGGCTGTTGTGAGCTATCTGCCTTTCTTTCTTTTGTATTGGGTTGCTTATCAAAATGGTTCACTAGATCTCTGACGTTAGCACTGTTACTCTCTGACATGTCACCCGAGTCACTGTTGTTCATTGCATCTTCTCACGGTCAGCACACTGACCTTCGAGATTATTCATACAGTTGTACAGCACACGGTCAGCACACTGACCTTCGAGCTCACTACAATTGTATTGTGCACTACTTTTACTTTTATAGTATTTATGCAGGCCTCCGCCTTACCTCCTCCGAGTACTACTACTTTTTGAGGTCTTTGGTTAAATTGGGTGTCATAAAATTCTCAAAATATAACGCGCTGCGCTTCGCACTACCTTACGTGCACAGACAGCACCTGTCTTACGCACCACTGTATAAGCACTGACAGTCACACTGTCTAGACAAATTATGCATAGATAGTCACACTATCTTTAGCATACACAAAGCTATTTGCACTGACAGCACACTGTCAATTGCTTTAGAAGCAGCAACTATCACTTAAGCATAAGCAAGCAATGAGAATTTTATGCACCCCATTCGTATGCACCTGTAATGGTATGATATGGTATGTAGCAGTGGTCCAGCTATAATATATTATGCATGAAAAAAAGGTCGTGTGTGGAAGAAGAAAGAAAAGAGATTATCTTGACTGGAGCTTTAGCTCCATTAAAATATACCTTCCCTCGAGTTTCTTTGTGCACCTGTCTTCAGACCGCTGGCTAAATTTGCATAACCAAAATCCTGTGGACGGGATATATGTAGTATGTGAGGATACCAAATCACACAGCACTACCACCCGCACTTTAAAAACAGTAATTTTCACTATCTAGGCTATCTAGAAATTGAAAACTAAAAATTCTCCGTGACACCGAGTTCACGGTGATTAAAATGATGTAATTTAGGCTGATGTGTCCCACTAGTTATTTTTTTCACAAATAAAAATGTTGGAGCTCACCAAAAACCGTGTACCTTGCCTCTCCAAGCCAAAGCCGCCTTCCAATTTTCCGAAATTATAGTAGATGATCGAACCATCTATTGGTCACAGCTTGTGCCAAACGCAGAAGCAATGAGATTGCCAACTCCGCATAGGAACCAGCCGCCCACACACAACCCCCTACTAAAACACATTTAAAGTATTACCATACAACGTATTAGACACATCGGAAAGCGACCTTAGTACATCAATCCAAAATTTAAAATCCAAACCACGACCAATTGAAAATTACATTCTGGAACTGCCGAGGAATCAAAAACCTTAATGAACTAGATAATGAAGAAATAGAATGTCTCACATCTGCGTCGATCATCGGACTTACAGAAACATGGCTGGAATATCCTAATTACAAATTACCACTATCCCTTAAAAAATATGACTACATAGTCAGTCTGCAGTAAAAAATAACCCAATGGGCAGAGCAAAAGGAGGAATTATGATTCTATATGACAAAACTGCATTTGAAACTGAGGAGACTCAAGAGATACACCCAAATTGGATAATTTCAAATCTTAAAGGACAAGACGGAAAACGAATATCAATTGTTTGCACCTACATTCCTCCACAAACTGAATATAATCCACTTGTTACGGAACTGTCCGAAAGCCTCGAGCAACATTCATATAGAAACCTCATAGTTGGGGAGACTTTAATGCAAGACTGTCCAACAAATCTACCCTACCTGATGAAGTTGCCGAAGACACTAGTCTCAATCAAGAACGAAAATCTCGAGACACTACCCTTAACCCAAGGGGGAGAACACTCAAAAAACAAATTTTGCGACCTTGGCCTAATCCTTCTTAACGGCAGAACAGCTTCTGACCCATTTGGTGAGTTCACATTCGTACGAAACGGTGCAAACAGTGTATTAGACTATATATGGGTTGCTTCTGAGCTATGCTCCAAAGTAAACGACTTTGCTGTGGAAGAACTTAGTGCGTCTGACCATCAGCCAATTGCAGCCATACTCGAATGGCCAGCGACTAATTCACTACACCTCCGTAGGACAGTGTGCTGTCCGGGACAAGTAGTAACCACCAAGTTTCGATGGTTACCAGAGAAAGCCAAAGAGTTTACAAAATGTCTTCTAGATTCTTCATCCGAAATTGATTTAAACGGAACACCATCAGAACTGTACTCAACCTTTAAAGAAGCAATAGCAAAAGCAGCAAAAGTAACAAACATGAGCTACACAGTGCGTTCTAACACAAGACCGCAGCAACCTAACAAGCCTTGGTTCGACAGTGAGTGCAAGCAAGCCAAAAAAGTCCTAAGAGCCTCCCTCAGAAAGTGCAAAAGAAGGGCTTCAAACAAAAATATCTGCACGCATACCTAAACTATAAGAAGAATTATGAATACTTAATAGCAAAGAAACGA
>LJIJ01004929.1:0-13181 GCA_001718145.1 Orchesella cincta
TGTAGCATTTTGAATCCATTTCCTCAGACGTGTTTGGTGTGATCGAAAAACGTGCACGACGACCGAATCATAGTCATTCATTAATAGTCATCTCTGTTAAACCATGAACGTCTACGCCACGTGCCAATCAATTCTGCGCTGGTAGTAATCAGCACAAAGCGTGTTATTCAATGGAAGTGGTAGGTCACATGATGGAGGTATTTTCTGGAGTTATAAGTCTGAGTTTGCGCATTATCAAAACATTAGGAAATCCAGCAGAATTACGAGACCAAACTACTTGTAATACGTCTTCAACAATAGAGGAATGTTTTCGCCCCATTTGCTCCTTGGTTTGATACCAAAAGGTCTTTCAGCCTCTGAAAATTTCACGCATTTTTGTATCTGCTTCCGCGTTATACCCAAATGCGTGGGAAAATATGGGCTTCGGTAAGTTGCAAGTAATTCGAATAAGCTCAGTTTTCCTATTCCCCAAGACACATATGGGAAATAATTTTGGAAGAATTTTCATTAAAGTTGTGAGCTGAAGTGCTCATCCATTCGATCCTGCTCTTTAGTGCGCCCGTGAAAAGATAACTGGAGCTTTAATTTCAAAAATATATTATATTGGGTTTTCTTTGCTTCTTGCACTCTCTTTCCTGATTTTGTAATAACGATTTCAGCATTTCTGTTCTGGTTGCAACATCGGAATTGAGTCAGACTGCAATTGAGATTAAGCCAATACTATTCAACAATCGTTGATGAAGGTCGCTGAGATTCGTCTTGCTAGGGCAGCTAATTTTTCTGGTATTCGCGTATACAATTGCAGAGCTTTCACAAACTGGTGCATGGTATTCTGTGTAAAGATAAATCGAATATACATGTGTTATTTTTTAAAACAGGATTTTCAAATAGGACGCATACTCTACAAGTGTCTGATTATAATTAGCACTTAAACCGTTTTGATGTCTAGTGTTATAGCCAGCAAATTAAGTTGGCAGAATGCTCAAATTTAGTTCCCTGACATCTGTTTTCTGAACACTTTCTTGTAATCTTCCATTTTAGGCAAAATTTTAATGAAATATGACTCTGATGATTTAATAATTTGAAAATAAATTAATTCAATGATCCACTTGGAAGTCTGTTTGAAACATGAATACTTCCTAGTTTTTTTGCAAATTAACAAATTTCACTTGTGGATTAATTCAATCAACTTGACACTTACTTGGTCATTATCTACTTTATCGGTAGCTGTGTGACTCAGCTTTGTGAATGAGGCAATCCGGTTAAGAGGGTTTTTGGAACACGAAGGTAAAAATGTGTCACAATCCGAATGTATGGCTAAATATAGATTCCGTAACGCTTAAACCAGAGTCCGAACGCCTTACTTTCGTAGTAAAGTTTGCGAAGTCACAATTCACGTGATTTACTGAATTTGGCCAGCAATGAGGAAACGTTTCACACGAAATGATTTGACAACGCCTGCTAACAGTCGTTGCTCTTTTTACCAGTAAATAATAACAATAAAAATAGTTTACATGAAAAATTAGTGTTAAGCAGTGAGCTCAATAAGTATTTATATAAAACAGAATGAGCATGGCCATGTGCAAAGTAACCAGGACACTGTATATATTAATATACAGATTTGGAACAGCTAGTCGTACTAGTAATAAGTTTGGAGTTTTAACACTTCGCAACGACCCGCATATTTCCGCATTATTTCACAACCTTTTATTGCAGTTTAACTGAGAGCCAACATTATAAACAATTCTTAAATTTGTGTTATACGTGGAACATTTAACGCATATTTATTGATTAGAATGAGAAGTAAGATTGAAAGAGTATTTTAAGCTGAAATGGCACGAGTCATATTATGTTAGAAATGTAATTATTGAAATTGAATATTTTTAGTAAATAAGAACTTAGCGTTAAATAAATTCTGATTTACTTTGCAGTACCCGGATCAACGGTTGTTTAAGTATTCAAAGAAGGGTTTGAAGTTATTACTGTTAAACATGAACCTGACACATTGAGTTTGTTTGTCCAAATTCCAAAAGTAAGATCTTCCGGGAATCCATTTCTTTAAATATATTGTATGGAAAAAATGTTCACGGTTCCATCTTTCGATATAACCACCCTAAATTTTGATGTCAGTAGTGAATATGATAGAAGACGGAATGATATGAATGTAGAGATTCACGGCACCAAAAGATATATCTTTTATAAGAATGCATTTCTGATCATGTTGAAACAGCGTGTAGACATCGAAGAAAATAATGACGCACGTTGAGTTTGATATTAAATCTAGAACTCTTTTCTTACCATCGCAAAAGCTATTTACAATTAAATAACCTGGTGAAAATTTTGAATTCTACATAAAATTTAAACGTAAAAATGGAAAGCCTAAAATTAATGAAAATTTGAAAATTCTTTGGGTGCTTCGAGGAAACTTGTTCTTCGGAACAATATATGGTACGAAAATTATAATATTCAGAAAGTATATAAAATCATAACTTTGCGTCTAAATCGTTGCAGGGCAGCAGCATTCGGGTATCGTCTTACAAATAGCCAAGATAGTCAGATAAAGAACATAACCGGCAGACCCTGGAGGTGACCCCCGGACTCTGAACTAAACAAAATATCAAGCATTTATTTATGATGAATCATAAATTATTTTTAAAGGCCTGGTTAAGTTTATAATTAAACATGAAAAAAATATAACTGTTTTTTGTTCTCTTGCTGTAAAATCTCATGATTATAAGCTGGAATCAGTTGTACATCTTTTATTGATTATATTAAGCGAATTTTTAATCGCGTAAGATATCAATAAAAGATTGAAACTGATTCCAGCTTCATAAATTCATGAGATTTATACAGCAAGAGAACAAAACACAAAGTCTATATTTTTTAATGTCTGAATTATAAACATTAACCAGGCCTTTAATAAAAATTTATTGATTCTCTATAAATAAATTGCTATATTTTGTCTTAGTCAGAGTCGTCACCTCCAGGGTCGGCCGGTATTTCTTCTTCTATATCTTGGCTATTTGTAAGACGATACCAGAATTGCTGCTGCCCTGCAAGATTTTAGACGCAAATTATGATTTTATATACTTTCTATATATTATCATTTTCATACCTATTATGTTCTGAAGACAAGTTTCCTCGGAGCACCAAAATTCTTCAAATTTTCTTAATTTTAGACTTTCCATTTTTTACGTTTAAATTTTATTAGAATTCAAATTTTCACAGGTTATTTAACTTGTAATAGCTTTTGCGATTGGTAAGAAAAGAGTTGTCAGATTTAATATCAACTCAACGTGCGTCATTATTTTCTTCGATTGTCTACTCGACTGTTCAACTTGATTCAGAAAGCATTCTTATAAAAGATGAATCTTTTGGTGCCGTGAATCTCTACTCTTCTATCATTTTCGTCTTCTATCATCACTTAATCAAAATAGTGTGGTTATATCGAAAATGGAACCGTTGAAAATTTTGTTCCCATACAATACATATAAGAAATGGATTCCCGGAAGGATTATACTTGTTGAATTTGGACAAACAAACTTCATGTTGTCAGTTTCATGTTTAACAGTATACTCAAACCTTCTTTGATTTACTTAAACAACCGTTGAATTCCGGGTACTGCAAAGTAAATCAGAGTTTTTTAACGGCTAGTTCTTGAATTTACAAAATATTCAATTCAATAATTACATTCTCAATAATATGAACTCGTGCGCATTTTCAGCTTAAAATACTCTTTCAATCATTACTTTTCATTCTAAATCATAAATATGCGGTTAAATGTTCCACTGTATAACACAAATTTAAGAATTGTTTATAATGTTGGCTCTCAGTTAAACTGCAAAAAAGGTTGTTGGAATAATGCGGAAATATGCGGAGTCGTGCGACGTGTTAAAACTCAAATATTTACTAGTACGACATAGCTGTCAAATCTTATATTAAATATTAGCATTTCCTGTTTACTTTGCACATAGTCATGCTCTCTTTTCTTATATAAATACTGTATGAGCTCATGTTAACTACTAATATTTTTGCATTGTAAACTATTTGTTATTGTATTATTTACGTGGTAAAAAAGAGCAACGACTGTTAGCAGGCGTTTCCCAATCATTTCGTGTGAAACGTTTCCTCATTGCTGGCCAATTCAGTTAATCACGTGAATTGTGACTTCGTCAACACTTTACTACGAAGTAAAGCGTTGCGGACTTCTGGTTTAATCGTTACGGAATCCATATTTAGCACTACATCGGATTGTGACACACTTATTTACCTTCGTTTTCCATAAAACCCCTCTTACCGATTGTCCTCATTCACAAAGCTGAGTCACACAGCTACGATGAAAGTAGAAATGAGCCAAGTAAATGTGTCAAGTTGATTGTAATTAATCACAAGTGAAAATTTGTTAATTTGCAAAAAACTAGGAAGTATTCTGTTTCAGACAGACTTCCAATCGGAATTTAAATTAATTTATTTCAAATTATTAAATACATCAAGTCATATTTCATTAAAACTTTTGCCTAAAATGGAAGATTTACAAGAAAGTGTCAGAAAACAGATAGTCAGGGAACTAAATTTGAGCAGCTGCCAACTTAATTTGCTGGCTATAACACTAAATCAAAAGGTTTTAAGTGCTAATGATATTCAACACATTGTAAGTATGCGTTCCTATTTGAAAAATCCTGTTTTAAAAAATAAACACATTATAATTTTGATTTACTCTTTACACAGAATTCCATCACCAGTTTGCTGAAAAGCTCTGCAAAGTTGTATGACGCCATACCAGAAAAAACTTACAGCTGCCCTGAGCAAGAAGAATCTCAGCAGAACCGTTCAATCAAGATTTTGAATAGTATTGGCTTATCTCAATTGCATTCTAATCAATCCGATGTGCAACCAGCATAGCAGAAATGGTGAAATCGTTAGTCACAAATCAGGAAAAGATGAGTGCAAGGAAGCAAAGAAACCCAATATAATATATTTGATATTAAAGCTCCAGTTTATCTTTTTACCGGGCGCAGTAAAGAGCAGATCGAATTGCATGAGCGACTTCAGCATCGACAACTTTTAATGAAAATTTTTCCAAAATTATTTCCATATGTGGTTTGGGTGGAATTGGGAAAACTGAGCTGATTCGAAAATACATTGCAACTTACCGAAGCTATTTTTCCCACGTCATTTGGATAAACGCGGAGCGAGAACAAACAATGCGTGAAAATTTTCAGAGGCTTGCAAAAGATCTTTTGGGTATCAAAACCAAGGATGCAAATGGGGCGAAAAACACATCTCCTCTATTGTTGAAGACGTATACAGTAATTTGGTCTCTAATTCGGGCTGTTCCCTAATTGTATTTGATAATGCGCAAAACTCAGATTCACTCCAGAAATACCTTCCATTGTGCCTATCACTTTCCATCTGAAAACCACCCTTTGTGCTGATTACTTCCAGGCAGAACGATTGGCCAGCGTGGGTAGACGTTATGCGTTTAAACGAGATGACTATTGATGAAGCTATTGATTTCGGTCGTCGCGCACTTTCTTCGGATTCCACACAAACGTCTGAGAAATGGCACTTGCAAAAATGCTACAGGGGTTTCCACTTGCTCTACAACAAGCAACATCCTACATTGTTAAAAAGAGAGAGAGAAATCCTTCATACAATATCACTTCCTATTTACAGGCATATAATGCAAATAAAAAGATGCTCCTTGACACACCAATTACTCTGACATGCTGAATGACTACAAACAAACTACATTTTCAACATTGCCGTTACAATCAAAGCAGTAGCCGCTGACGAGGAATATGGTGACTTGTCCATAAAAATCCTTAATTGCTTGGCTTACTTAGCTCCAGAAAAAATCCCAACCAGATTATTCATCCTTTTACCAATGGCAGATCAGATGATTTAAATGAAGCCTTGCAGTTACTTTTAAAGCATTCCATGGTAAATGAAAATCAGAACAGGAGTGGAGTTCTGAGTATTCACAGGTTGGTGCAAGAAGTAATCCAAATTCAACTCAAAGATGAATTACGCGAAGAGAAAATTTTAAGCACTTGTCTAGATTTACTTGCTTCTTATGACAAAACTGACATTGCTGAGCATTTCATGTCGGTTTGGGAGCATGCTGTTAAATATTCAAATTTAGTTAAACTGAACACGTTCGTGCCAACCCAGGGTAATTGAATGTTTGATAAACCATGGGAAACACGATGCAAGTCATGCGTTTGCTGTCGAATCTCACAAGTTGCTGGAAAGAATTCTTGGAAAGGAACACAAAGATGTCCTAGAAATTGAGAAAAGGATTGCACAAATTATGTTAATAAAGACAAGCCCAATAACCGTTATTTGTCGACAAGATTGCATCTTCGCTGCTTGGAAAGGACTTTGGCTTGGAAATAGAAGTCTGTAAACTGAAATTAGAGACAGCTAACAGGAAAAGAAGCAGATTTTGGAAGGTTCCCTTAGAAGAATGGATGAACTGAAAAACGCTGGTGGAACGGTATTATACATACAGCATCACCCTTTGTTTCTAGAAGCATCTATTGCAGAGAAAATTTCACCACAACTTGAACTTCTTTGTTAAATTGAATGATACCTAGATTAGATGGTGAATGCCCAAACTTGATCCTGCCCAAACCTTGTGATGATGTAATTTGTACAGTAGCGATTTATTGTTGTTACTTAATCATAATAACGTCAAACGTATTACTGTTCAAATGAAAGCGATAAAAAAGCTTGTTGTTAATCATCTGAATATTTTTTATACAGAATTTAAATTATTTACAAAAAATGTCATTCCATTACACTTCATCATAATTCATGTTTTACCAATTAAGACGTTGTCGGGAAATGGCAGTTGACCAAAATGCGTTACCATATAGGTTAGTTGGATAGATTCAGTTTTCAGTAAAACGTTTTTTGCACAAGATTCCAAATCAAAGCAAACTTTGGTACAGGAAAAACAAACAAAAATATGTCGTTGTTGAGTCAATGACCAAGGCGTAAACGAGAATGTTCTGGCAACAGATACGTACGTTGTTTTGCGATTAGTCACAAGCATACTAATGATTATGTCATTAATGGTATGTGGAGAGGAAAGAAAGTAAAATTAACATGCGTCCACGTACAACACAGGATTGTGTGTAAATTATTATTGTCTCCTAACGTCAGTCAGGAGTCAGCACCAAATTTGCATCCCTAGGAGCCAAATTTGCATCCCTCCGAAGCATCCAAATTTGGATCCTTGGCATGCAAATTTGGCTCTCTGGGATGCAAATTTGCATGCTCTGAATTAAAAAATTATTTTGGGATGCAAATTTGGATCCTGGGGAACCAAATTTGCATCTTTTTTCATGAATTGATTTTCAAATAAAAAGTAACGGTATTATTTAAAGGAGTAACGGTTATTAAAAATCAGATAATTAAACTAGGCTGTAGTTAGCAGTTTTTGTCCGTGGCGATTAATTTTTTACCGTGGCGTTTTTAAGATATTGAGTTTTTAAGAGTACATATTTCAAAAATCGTTTAAAATGAAACCCAGTAAATTAAAAATATTGTTAATGATTGAAAATACGTAAAAATATTTGCAATAATATATAAAATACATAAATTATTTTTTAAGTCGTTTATATGATTTGTTTAATGCTTTGAAACATGTAATCTATTAAATTCCAGATCTTACAAACGCCACGGTAAAAAATTAATCGCCACGGACAAAAACTGCTAACTACAGCCTAGTTTAATTATCTGATTTTTAATTACCGTTACTCTTTAAATAATACCGTTACTTTTTATTTGAAAATCCATTCATGAAAAAGGATGCAAATTGGTTCCCCAGGATCCAAATTTGCATCCCAAAATAATTTTTTAATTCAGAGCATCCTAATTTGCATCCCAGAGAGCCAAATTTGCATGCCAAGGATCCAAATTTGGATGCTTCGGAGGGATGCAAATTTGACTCCTAGGGATGCAAATTTGGGTGCTGACTCCTGACTGAACGTATCTGTTAATGTTTGGCGAACCCATTTGATCTCCTCTATGATATCCGCAATTCCTATTTCCTACATTTTCTGAAATTCTTAAATTTTAATAAGATTTCTTACAGAAAGTTGTCAAACGTAAAGTAATATAACTTGGTTCATCTTACATATTACATAGTACATTACTGAACTTGCCATAATTTTGGAAACCTAATTTTGTGTTTATTGTACATACTATAAATTATGAAAAATCCATCGAGCAACAGGAAGCTAGTGGTTAGTTAGTCAGCTTCACTCGTCGTTGTAATTTATAACTAGCATTTCTACTATGCATACATTTTTTATGTTGTCATTCATCATTCTTTGTACATTGTATGAAAGTTGAACTTAATATTTTGTACGACAGGAATTATTACGTTTATTTTCAGTCAGTTAAAATAATTGTAAATATTGTATGTAATTTTATGTTGGAATTAAATAAATGTTTTTTTAAATTTCTTTTTACTGATTTCGCTTATCACTTTCATGAATTTCAGGCACTAGTAAAATGTGCAGCTAAAAATCTCAAAAAATTAATTTTTTACTTTGATGAGATTCAAATAAAGGTTATACGTCTGGATTTTCCTTACTGATTTTCATCACTCGTGTGCATTTTTAGCAATATATTTATAATGTAATTATGAAAGTTACTTTACCAAAAAGTACAAAAAGCAATGTTCTGCATGGTGGTTTCTTTACTTCAAAAAAATTAAAGTTACATAATTGTCCTTTAGAACTATCAAAGTTTTTGTAAATTACAAATTCTTTCTCTGCATGAAAATGTCTAATAAAACTTATTTGTACAGCGGGTTTATTGTCAAATTGAAGATTCCATATCGTTTTAATACCACTTTTCTTATAATTCAATTTTAAAAGTCCACTAAATGGACTATTCTGTATCCAACAAGCTTGTAACTATTTACATGATTGCAACAAAGACGTTTACATAGAATCCCAATACGCCTCATCAAATGTTGAGTAACAGATTTTAAAGAAATTCAAGACCATGACCACGTAATTTATTATCTGTTAGACAAATATGTTTTGTGTTAATTTCTTTTTAAAACAGGATGTGGGTCTCTAAAGTTCAAAGAAAGACCACACGAGCATTTCCCGTTACGCAAGTTAAATTGTGAACCATTCAACGTATATGCAAAATCATTGTCTTGTACACAGTCTACAATGGAGAAGGTCAAGTTTTTGATAGTTTTGTCTATTCTATGTCAAAACTCGATTACGGCAAAAGAAACCCCGCAAAATAGCAGGCTAATATTTGATTTGACAAGACCCGTAAATAATTTAATTGTGGGCAACATTTCGGAGAAAGATTTTCTTTCCGATGTAAGTTCAGCGTTTAGTCTGATTGGTGCAAGCATGAAGAATTCTACAATATCTACTCAAGCGTAAAGAATGGAAAAGAACCAGATTGGATAACAACGTAAAACGTAATTACTGATTCAAATGGCGATAAATGCTTTGCTGTTAATCATTTGAATATTTTTTAACAGAATTTAATTATTTACAAAAAATGGTCATTCCACTACATCTTCATCATCAAAATTCAATGTTTTGCCCATTTATGACGTTGTCGGAAATGTGCAGTTGACCAAAATGCTTACCATCTACTGTTCGTTGACTGAGGCAATAAATTCGCTTTGCAGTTAAATCATTTGTACAAGATGTCCAAATCAAAGCAAACTTAGGTACGAGAAAAAAACAACAAAAATATGTAGTTGTTGAGCAATAACCAAGGCTTAAACGAGAATGTTCTGGCAACAGATAAGTACTTGTCTTTGCGATTAGTCACCAAGCATTACTTAATGATTGATGTCCATGTAAATTGTCAATTTGATGACAACATAATTAGCTAACAGTTAAACCCGGGAAGAGTTGTTGGCAGATTTGTTTCCTGAATGCAGACTGTCATAAACCAGTGACTGGTTCATGAAAACAATATTGTTTAAACGTGTTATGTTCTTCATGTCACTTTAATAAACTTTGAAATAACAATAAAACGGGTACATAATATGTGTTATGTAGTAAAAAACAACAAATAGAATGGTACTGTGTCCACTTTCTAATCAATAAGTCGGATCGCTGACCGAATTAATTTTTGGCTGGCATATACTCGGAACTGTCGGACACGTTGAGACGTTGATTTATGGAAATGTCATTGGTAGTTTAATTATTAAATTGTGGTGTCCAAAAAGCAATATAAAAAGATATATATATGTTTTCAAAAACAGACAATACTTTTTTAAGCTGAAAATTAATATTAATATTAGTAGCCAGATTTTGGCAATAATGTCAATACTTTTGGAAAACAAAAAATATTAAAGTGTTGGATAAGCTATGGTAGGTGGAGGAAATAAATTAAAAATTAAACCTGCGTCCAGCGACGTACGAAGACAGGGATTATGTGTAAAATGTTATTGTCTCCTAACGTATCTGTCAATATTTGCAAACCCCCTTTAATCTCCTCGTATAATAGTCCGCAATTCATATTCCTACATTTTCTGGAACTATTTAATTTTAATAAGATTTCTTAAAGAAATCGACAAACTAAAGTATATAGATCTGTTTCGTCTTACCTAATACATAGTACATTCCTGAACTTGCCAAATAATTTTTGGAAACCAAAATTTTGTGTTTATCTGCCATACTATGAATCATGAAAAAATCCATCGAGCAACAGGAAGGCGGTAGTGGTTGTCAGCTCACTCCCGGTCGTTTAATTTTATATATCACAAAGCAAAGATATACATATAATTAGCATTTCCTACTATGCATACATATTTTTCCGTAGTCCTTCATCAATTGTTTGTATGAAGACGAACCTTGATATTTGTACGACAGGAAGCATTATTCATTTTTCAGTCAGTTACAATTTTCTAAAAAAATGGTATGCAATTTTTATGTTGGAATTAAATGAAATGTTTGCTTTTTTTAAATTTTTTACTGATATCGCTATCACTTTCATGGATTTAGGCATTAGTAAAATGTGCAGCTAACCAAATCTCCAAAAAATTATTTTTTTACTTTGGCGAGAATCAAATTAAGGTTATCACGTTGGATTTTCCTTAGCTGCGATTTTCATCACTCGTGTGTATTTTGTAGGCATATTTTGTATATGTTAACTATGAAATGTACTTACTAAAAACGCAGCAAAAACGCACATGATTGCATGGTGGTGTTCTTTACATTTAAAAAAATTGAAGTTACATATAGTTTAGTAGAACTTATCAAGGTTTTTTGAAATTACAAATCTTTGCCTTTGTAGTGAACTGTCTAATAAAACTATATTTGTACAGCGGCTTACCAAACTTGAAAGATTTCGTATTGTTTTAATACCCCTTTTCTTATATTTTCATTTAAAAAATCTGAAATATTTATATCCAACAAACTTGAAACTATTTACGTCCAATAAGCGTCATACGAAATGAGTAAGCAAATTTTTAAGGAATTCCATGCGCATATTATTTATTAACTGTTGGGCAAAATGTTTCATGTTAATTCCTTCGTAAAACAGGATGTGGGTCTCTAAGTTCAAAAGAAAGACCACAAGACATTTCCCGGTTACGCAAGTTAAATTGTGAAGCATTCAAACGTCATGATTATAAATCATTGTCTGTAGCACAGTCTAAATGAAAACGTCAAGTTATTTGATAGTTTTGTCTATTCTATGTCAAAACTCGATTTACGGCAAAAAAAACCCGCAAAAAAGCCGGCTAATATTTGATTTGACAAGACCCGTAAATAATTTAATTGTGGGCAACATTCGGGAAAGATTTCTTTCTGATGGTAAGTTCAGCGTTTAGTCTGATTGGTGGCAAGCATGAAGAATTCTAGCAATATTCTAGCTCAACAGCAAGTAACGCGGTTAAAATTAGCCATTTCATGCGAGTCTTCCTTGAAGTATGCAGACTTTTCCATAATCCTAGGTAGGCGGTACAATACATGAAATGGAACAACGGACACTTTCCGCATGTAAAATTATTATTGAAACATTGGAAAGATGTCCAGACGCCACTTTACTAATATCTTGGACGTAAGTATGGCATTAGAAATTGGGTTTAAAGTTTTCTCCAGTAATAAATTAGCGAGGGGAAACTTTCTCTTTAAAACAGAGTTACCGCTGACGAACTAAATGAACTAAGCTCCGAATCTTCCTCCAACAAAACGTTTGCCTGGTTTATAGAACCGTGTATTATATTTGAACCATCCATGATAAAACCAACTTGATGGGTTAACAATGCTCCATTCCGTAATGGCATAAACTTATTAACTTGGGCAGCAGCAGCAAAAGGAATGTTTGCTGTAATGGTTTCAAAACGAATCCCTGCTCGGACCGAGTTAATCGAGAGCATGGGGCTACCTTGCAAGCAATAATCGTTTGTAATATGAAATTTGGCAAACAGTTTTGTTGGATGCTGTCCAGAGAGAAGCGTACTGAATCAACAGGTTTTGATGATCATCATCACCAACGCTATTAGGAACTGGATAGTAAACTATTTGCCCTTTTCGACCGTATGGACCCCACGAAAAATCCAGCATTTTTTCGGATAAAGATTTCATGCGTATTTTTAAAAGGCCAAATGATTCTGTCACACCAGATGTGGTGCCAAATTTCATATTCACAACGATTATGCTTGCGAGGTAGCCCCATGTCTCGATTAACTCGGATCCGAGCAGGGATTCGTTGAAACCATTACCAGCAAACATTCCTTTGCTGCTGTGCCAAGTTAATAGTTTCTGCCATTTGCGAATAGAGTCCATTGTTAACCCATCGATGTTGGTTTTATCATGGAGGTTTAATATAATTACAGGTTTATAACCAGCAAACGTTTTGTTGGAGGAAGATTCGGAGCTCAGTTCATTTAGTTCGTCAGCGGGTTTACTCTGTTTTAAAGAAAAGTTTACCCTGCTAATTATTAAAAAACCTGGAGAAAACTTAACCTAATTTCTAAGGCCATACTTTACGTCGCAAGATATTAGTAAAGTGGCGTCTGGACATCTTTCCAATGTTTCATTCACAATTTTACATGCGACAAGTGTCCGTTCTTCCATTTCATGTATTGTACCGCTACCTAGAATTATGGAAAAGTTGCATAACTTCCAAGGAAGACTCGATGAATGCCTATTTTTAACGCGTTACGTTGCCTG
>LJIJ01004930.1:0-13175 GCA_001718145.1 Orchesella cincta
ATAATAACGCTTTTTATACTTTCAGCCCACACAAAATCAAGAGAGCCTGCCGTGCTATATAATAATCCTGTTGCTCCGCAGCAACTATGCAGGATTGCTACTGAAACGAGCTACCTTTCCGTTTGTATAGCTGACGAATGATCGTGTAGCAGTTCAAAAAGGACGTATGTGGAGATGATGAGAAAGAGAAAGTTTATGCATACTTAACAAAAGATCAAGATGTAGCAACGCTTGAGGATGTCCGGCTACGTTCTACGTGCTATTTTTCTCGCACCGTACTAGTCGGTGAGTACAATATAAATGAAGGTATAAAACTCATACTATAACTGTTATGATTTGCTTCCACACATTTGTTAACCTTGTTAACTATATATTAATAACTCTTACAATCGTGTCTGAGTCGGTATGATAACTTAAAAACCGTTTGAGTTTTTAATTTCTGATTTCACTAATCGCTAATGAAGATTATGAGGATGAGCTTGCAGTAGTAATGCCACGAAAATAGGTCAGAGGTCACTCAATTTAATAAGCGTCACACATTCATTTATGACACAGTCCAAAAAAACGTAACAATATTGCAAATAGGTATATATTTTTAATATGAATTGTGAGGGTTACTTGTTTAAAACTGCATCTTTATTCTCGGCTTGTTGGAAGGAAACGGGTAACATTTTCAGATTCGAAGCCAGCGTAGGAAAACCTTGAGCCCGCAACTAACAAGATATAAAACGACAGCCAGAAAGAAACTTGCGATGAAAGCGACCATCAGAATAGCTTTAATTGGCACTCCACTCTCAACAGTATGAGTGCACTCATACTGTTGATGTTATTGGTGACCTGAATACAACCAAGCCCACATCGTTTGCAGGTTTCAATCTGGGAACGGGGATTTTCAGGATCTTTCCTTTCTTTATTTTGGGCATTTGGATAACTCTGTCAAAATCAAATAAAAACTACGTGATATTTTTGTTAATTTTATCATCCGATCAAGTTAAAAATGATTTCAAAAACGTCTGAAAAGCTGACCAAAAAGACTTACATGTGATGAAATGATTTTTCGAATTTAAATGCTGCTCCGGAACCCACACGGACAGTTGCTTGCTTGGTCTTCTCGGCATGACCAAAACTGGAGGATCTTCATGGTGTGACATCCGGTACACGTTGTTCTTTTCCTTGCGTCATCCACAAATATTGGTTATCCAAAACTGAAAATGTTATTTGAGAAAGCATGGAATGTCATGGAGTGTGAAATCCAAACAGAATAATGATCACCTCACATCATATTTATTTGTGCGTCAGCTACCATATGCAAACAAATGACACAAACAATGGTATACATCACCGAAAAAGAGATATATAAGTCTATAAATGAAACTCTGAGTTTTCCGTTAGATTTTCTGTCCGGGTTACCATTATCTTCCTTTTTTGAAACTATAGTCAACATCCGCATTTCTCTTCATTTTTGACTTACGTCTTCCATCCGTTTTGGAAAATAAATGAATAGGTTATTGAGCATATTTTTGGGAAATTGAGTTGAATCTGGGTGTTTTGACGGAAGTGTCTGATGACGTCAATGCTTTGGAATCGGACATTTGTGTATTACACATGTTGTACTGTAAAAATGCAAATGGGGCGAAATGAGAGAAATAGTCAGTAAATAGTTTTCACTAATTTAAAACCATTTAATGACTTGTAGCCAGTGACCTTTAGAACGAAGTAGACGCGGAATTGAGACACCCGCAATTATCCAGTTGTGTTGAGTAATTAGTCAATAGCTAATGACCTCCGTGAATATTATGAAATCAATATTTTAAATGTCTACTAAAAGACTGCAGGTAAATACTCATGAATATGGAGTAGGCGCTTGTCTAACGAACGAAAATGAATGCAGTCCACAAGTAGTAAAAGTGATCAGTAACACGTAGCTACAAGGCTGAAACGGATTCCATATAAAATGATGAGTAGGTGTCATAATAGGAATACCACGGATTCGTCTTGGAACTCCTATTTTAGATCAAGGAGAAATGCTTCAGTTATAACGCAATGCTACGTCTCAAATTTAGAAATGGTAGCGTAACAATTCAAGAAAATTGGAAAAAGGAAAGATTTTACTGTTGGGATTTTCAGATGCACCTTTCTAAGAGATGGTTACACACGTTGATGATTTCCAGTTTGATTTATGCAAACTTACAAAAAAGAAATTCTGAGTGCCTACAAAAACATGATCATTTGAGTTTATCTCCTCACATTTATTTCCTCATTCTGTATTGATTAATAAACAAATACATATTTAAACGCCACTACTTGGTTTAGACTGACCCCAACTCATATCAGCATACAATGGTAGAAACAACTTGACTCCAAGTACCCAAATGTAAAATAGAGCCGTTAAGAAGAGGCTGCAAACAAAAGCAACCATGAAGACTCCAACAGCTGGAACGCTTCTGCTCCTGGAGTGCATGGCCAAAATCGGGACACGGGTTTGTCTTTTGCAGCTTTTAAGTACTACAGTAGTATTAGGCTTGCCTTTACTTCCCTTAGTCATCTTGAAAATGAATCTAGAATAAATATAAGCAACACTGCAAAATTAAGTAAATATAGCTTTTGCAAATGCGACCAATTTTAAAGACAACCGTTCAGGATTTTACTAATTCCAACGTCAAACCAATACGGTCATGATTCTTACCAGCGGAACAATGAAGACAGAAACAGATGGGTTTGAATATAAATGTAATTCCTTGGAGCGGACGCGGTCAGGGTTGTTTGGACTTTGTTGAATTAACAAACACTGGACATCTATGCTCAACGTCTACTCATTATACTCAACTTTCCGCGAGACATTCCATTCAGCTCTTGCAGGAAAGAAAATGACATTTTACCTAATGCAAAAAACGTAATTTGAGAAGGTAGCCGAGAATCAGATGACGTACACGATGTTAGTTCCACCTACAATATGTCTTTGTTGAATTACATCACCACAGTTTTGTCATATGAGACTGAAGCTAACAAGGTATGATTCAACTGCCGCAAGAGATAGGCTTGTGCTTTTGAGGCAAATTGTGCTTCTGGTGTAATTTTTACGCTGAACATGACGCTGTATTTTGTAAACTGATATTTGGAATTTACACGTTAACCAAATAGGATGGCATAAATACTAGCTTTTTCCAATATATTGCAGAATCGGTAAAAATTTAGAGAACTATTAAACAGTTTTTGCACAAAAATGTTTACCAAGTTGTTTTGATTATTTTTACACCACTTTAGGTGACTCTGGTCAAAAAAGCATGTCTGTGAACTATAAAAGCAATAAAATGGATGTTTTAGAAAACATAAACATTAATGTCAACGTGTAAATTCCAAATATCCGTTTAACAAAATCCAAAATACACCATCGTGTTCAGCGTAAAAAACTACACCAGAAGCACTATTTCGCTAAGCGTATCTCCTGCGGCAGTTGAATCATATACTTGTATGTATATACAAATGACAAACGTAAAGACAAACAAGACTGCAATGAAGTCCAAAAAATTTCTTTTCTTCGATACAAAATGCACGAGACGTGCTTGAAATAATTATTTTCGCCAATACCGTTATTTTGTCCCTTGTAATTGATGGATGGATAATTTTATGTGTGATTTTTGATACAGTTGAAGCGCATTGTGGCAGTTGAATAAACATGTGTAATGATGATGACATATGAACTTCACATTTGCTTATTTCCCAAATCTTCTCAGGGACTAACGTTAGTGAAGCGATAGGACATACTGTCTCTAGCTTCATGTAATAGCGGTAAAGATAAAGTTCTGAAATACAAATTATCACAAAAACATTTACGTTTCTTCTGTATTAAAATTCATTGTGATTGAAAGAAAATCGAAAAAATATTTTATGCAAGTGGCTTTAGATATAACAAATTAATATTCAATATGTATATTGAGCATTTATTTATATTTATTCATTCAATATCTGCACCTATTCCATACCAACAACAGGAAGCGTATACGTATGTTGCTTATATCCGTATACGTTTTTTGTGTTTATATTAAATTTGAGCTTGTTCTTAAAAGTTAATTAACTACCTAAATTTTAAAGCATACCAATGACAAAAGCGATTCTTACAGATCAATACATAAGCCTTCCTCAAAATCAAACGTGTGTACCAAATGTACAAACCACCAAACTTTTACCTGCTTGATAAATAGCCAGCGAACTTCTATAACGAATAATGTAATCCCCACAATTACCAACACACAACAGAGTAAATATAACCGAGATATTCCCCGACATTGTCGGCTTCGTCGGTTCCACCGTATTTCCAGCCCCTCGATATACCTTTCCTTGTCGAAATACCTGTATCCAAAATTCCCAAATTCCTGACGCGACGACCCTTTTAAATTTATGAATGACGCCTAAACTCACGTGACCTTCAATTTAAATAGAATTTCGCGTTCATATAAGACATTTTTTACCTACGTAAACGTCCGTTTCTGTGGCATACCTTTTGCTCAAGTTCAATGCAAGTTCTTGTGCCAAGTAATCTCGGGCTACGAAAGCTGTTCTGTTGCAAAATTTCAACGCCTCTAATGCGTAAAATTTCTGCCATTGTATAAAATATTTTGTGATAAGTGTTGTTAGTACAAAGAAACGGTGACTGTACGAATTGGCCCATTCGGCAACCTTCTGTTTCATTTTTACATCACTCCAAGACGGGGAAAAGATTTCGTTCCTGGAACTTTTTAGTATATCTATCGTATTGGGTAAAATCCTTGTTTTGTTTAGAAGCAATTGGAGTGAAATCAGGCGTTTGTTTGAAACATTTACATTACTAAACCTAATATTTTCCATCAATTTGTCAGGCTCTGTTTGGACAAACAATCCTTGCAAATGCCTTCGACCATTAAATACAATCGGACGATGTAAAGTGAGCGGAATAAGCAATGACGAATTAAAAACGGTTATAGAACCATTAAAATTTCCACTAATCAAAGTTCCAAACTCAATTCTGGGATCCATTGCAGTGCAGTAAATGCTAAAGTTTTCATCCAGCAGTTGATCAAATTGATTATACGGAATGGGATTCCGGTTTGCCACCAAATTAAAGACATTCTGCCCTTTGTACGCATTACTCAACACAAGAGCTGCTGCAAATAAAAGTTCCCTTAATCCAATTCGATCGCAGATTATCAGACGAAGATAGAATATCGTCTCCTTGCTCAAGTAGGGCCTTCACGAGCGCAAAAAGACATTGAAGGCAATTTAAAAAATACTGCAGAATGTGGTTGCAACACAACCTTTTTGTTTTGAATCAGTTCATTAACTTCCAGAAATAAAGGCAAACACAATAGCAGTATCATAGCCAGCTCCACACTTCATAAATACTCACCAGTTCAACAAACATGAGACCGCTTTCCTTTGGCCGACCGCAACTGACAAACCGTAGTGAATTGATTGAGTCTTGGATATGAAACAAAAGTGAGTTGTCTCTTATATCAATCTCAGTTCCTGTGGCTATTTTGGCTGGAAATACATTGTATTCTTGGCCTTTTACCAAATTTTGCTTTATTCCATTTGAGCAAATTAAAGGACGTTTTGTTACCGGATCTAGAGCAGTGTATGTGTAATTTCCCATAATTGAGAGCCAAACATGGACCCAGCGCATGGAGAACTTTGTCATGAATTCCAACAAATGGAAGAGTTGTCCATGACGTTTATGCTGGATGAAGTTTTCACACAGTAAGCAAAATGCTTTTCAAAATTCATTCAGTGAAAGTGTCCCCGATACTGCATTGTGTGGTAGATACCAAGTGTTTTTCCAAAGTTGATAAAGCTCCTCGTGAATTTATCCAAATTTCCTTTTTTCCACACTTCCATTCACTTTATAAGGGGGTGGAACAGCTTTACAAGGTTTGGATGAAATTCCAAGTCGTTTGCAAAGAAACGGAACTTTAATGGCCGAAACAGCTGCAGACTCTTGTAGTCCCTTGCCAGTTCTCTGTGTTTCCATAAAAAATATTGTGTCATGAGAAAGATGAGAAATAAATGGGTTATATCAGTTATAAAGACGTATTTCTTCCAGTTATGAAAGTGATCAATTTCCCATCGGTTTTCGTAGTGGCTGTCCATAATCCAAAGATGAAACACATTCGTTTCGACTGTATACGTTTCCTCCTTACTATCATATGTTATATCATCTGTTTCATCTTCTGCATTATCATGTCTGTCCCTGTACCATATTTTTGGTAGGCTGAAATCAAAATTCCATTCAATTTCTGCAAAGGCTAGTATTGGTGGATATAAAGCAACTGTAAGCTCGCAGCTCCATCCTCTTGTGTTCAAGTGGTAACTTTCTCTTTTAATATTCCGACAGAGTTGGTTGCCGCTTTTTTGAAATGCTGAAAAATGGGCAATCATAGGAGGACATATTCAAACCGGTCCAGTTCATTCCTTTCGGTACCCAAGTGAGCTTCTCGAAGTTGCCACGTAAGTTGAAATTTTGAACCCAGTGCAGCTGTATATTGTTGAACTATGATAGGAAATGTTGGTGGTAAAATATCCACGTTTTGGAAATTTGTGACGTGAACGGAGCAGTTTGCAAAAGGGAGAAGATACTCGTTCAAATTTGTGATGGAAACAAATTTCCAGTTTGGTTGTGGAGGAATAGAACGCTTTTTTTCTGGGCTCATTCTTTGTACGCTTTACTCAACTTGAGTATTTCTGGTAAATACCCTGTTTTAAATTTTTCAACATTTCCGTAGCATGGCTCGTATTCTCTGTTGCATGTTTCTGCCGTAAAATTTAAATGTGGAAATGACAAAATAATAAATATTTTGAATAAAAGGGTGAACGTATTCATTTTTATATCGGATTTCAATTGCGACGTGTAACTAGAATTGTGTGTATCTTAGTTTTTAAAGGCAAAGCTGGAGATTAAAGTTTTCGTCGGCAGCAAAGCTCTGGCCAGGCGCTTCTTAAACACACGAATGGTGGACAAAATGAAAATTTTAGCTTGCGTGCTTGCCGAATTCTTGTTCAGAAAAATAATTCTCCTACTTAGCTAGATGCCTATATGAATTCAAATTCTAACCAAGAGAACTAAAATTGTAAGCACTTACTTTAATTGTTTTACAAAATATTTTGACGAAGGCATTAGGTTGATCTAAATGAAATACCCTTACGAAAACAAGCTATATTTTCAAAGATATCCAAATATGTATGTATAATATATTGATCACAATCTAAAACATATAAGGTATGTTTCACATTTCGCACGCTCACAAAAGCTATATTCGTTTACAATACTTTTGTTTGGTGGGCAAAGAAAGGACCTGAGCTGGAAATGCAGCTCGTGTTTATGGCGCTGTAGGTCGGACGAAAGGTAGACACAAAATACGGATTTCTGAACGGATACGTTAAAACATTTAAAATTACTTGGTTGTAGCGAAACTTTACATATTTTGGTAATTTTTCTTATGAAAGTCTGAATATGTTTTTCTGTCTTGGCTTTATTTTACTATTTAGTTCCAGTTCCAGACTTATATGTTTTAGGAGTCCTTTATAACCAACAGAGAGGTTTTGGGCTGACTTAATGATAAAAAGGCTTGCTGGAATTATTTGTTATCAAAACGGGCTTTTGGACGCGAGTTTATGAAAAAATGCTTCTTCAAGTGATTTTGCAGCGCCCAAAAATAGTTAAATGTAGAGAATGCATATAATATTTTAGAATTCATTTTTTTGATTGCCTGTCAATGCTATGTAAGGAAATACTATATTTCATTTATGTATATTAATTATATATTTAATTCTATTATTTATCTCCCTCTTTTACGAAAAACCCTGGGTAGGATTCTTAAATTGGTGCATCATATTTAGTCAAAACTAATAGTGAACAATGTAATGACGACTGCAATAAGCTGAAAATAAACAATTTGGTTGTTCAGAGAATTAACATAAAAAATTCCAGGTTGTGAAAAATGAAAAATTTACATACCTGACCAAGAAATCCGTAAGTTATTTTATAGAGTCCCGTAGCTCCTACAGAAATGGGATCCCCGTCTATCTCACGTATGAGTCCTTCCCATTCACTTGTATCAATAAAGTATGAGTTTTTTACGTTTGGACTTGACAGCCACTCTCTGAAACTTCTTGTCTAGAAATTTCAAAAACGTATATTATATACAAAATAATCAAATAAAATTAATGCAAGTAGTTTAATAATCCAAGGCGTACAATTCTGCAACCTTCCGCCAGGATGATGGTCGAAATAGCAGGGACAAATCCTTCAGTGACAAAAAAAACAATAGACCATATATTCTTCGATAAGACGGCATCATTCACGAGCATCAGGTTTAATGTCTTTTCCATCATCCACACAAAATATATATCACCCCAAATCGAGTTAATGGAATCTGTTAGCCTTTTGAGTCTATCATATTCCTCCAGAATATGTTTCTGCCTTCTTGCCACGCCAATTCGTTCAGCATTACAATCAATATTTGCAATAAACGAGTGAAACTCTTTGGCTGCCAGCCAGAATGTAATTGGTAGTAATCCTGTAAAGAATGTTTGTAGGAAATATCTATTACACATGTATGCCAGCTCAAGAATTATAGAAGTCACGCCAAGTGAGATATCTGTAACTCCGTAAGCTGTAACGTTTGTCAAATTTGAGTTGCCAAGAAGATTGCGAAATCCTCTTTCCTACTAAAATAGACTTGTTAAAACTTCCACTCGGAATGTTGAAAAAGTAGATTATAAATGAACAAAAAATCAGGAATTCTGTGAGGGCAACCAGAAATAAGTACGCAAATCCGACCAGAAATTAATTCAAAAGTATCATTTAAATGCCCACGAAATTTAACAATTCTTCCTTAAAATTACCTTTTTCCACCCAGGCCGCTTGTGAGTCGCTTTGAATTTTAAGTTTGTTCCGGCATCGACCAGTAGCCCTTCTATTTCTTGTCGTTTGGCACTCAATATCCAATGAAAGTTCAAAAAACCAGCAAAATTAAGTACAACATATGCCAGTTGAAAGTAGCTCTTGGCAGTTAATGTCGTCTTCTTAAATTTTGTTACAGTTCTGATGAGAGAGAATACGAGCGGGTCCATGTAAGTGCAAACATCCCCAATACGGCAAAACCTCTGCATGATAAAACAGAAAATGGAAATACAAACTATTAAATAGATATGGATATAATAGGTGAATGAATTTTTAACCTGAAACTTATTGGTTTTAAGGGTGCATTCTCCATTAGCATTATTAGTCGGTCTGAATGGTACAACAAAAGAGTAGTATCCACAATATGTCCACCATTTCAGGAGGGAAAACCTGCTAGACTGGGATTGTAACGTGGTTTTAGAATATTCGCACACTTCCTTGGTATGCACGAAGAACACGTTTGTTGGGCTCTGTTCTAATTTTGATTTTGCCATTAGTTTCAAGTTATTTACAGTTTTTTCTAAACTTTTTTTCAAACTCAAACAATGCTTAAAATCTAGTGTAAAACTGAAACCTGTTTATCCAAGCTTCATTTGCAGTTTGAGCGACATCGTCTTATAAAACTAGGACAAAGTTCGTCTGCTTTTTTCAGACACCTCTATCTTGAAACCGGATATCGCGTGTTTATTTTTTCAGTTCGGTTTCCTGACCTGACGTATACCAAGCGAGCCTTAGGTAAGTTGCTTGCGTTGACAAGTAATAGAGTATACCAATTTACTACCGATGACTAGGAAAGTATGTAACCTTAATATTTTTATCTAAAAGAAGCTAGTACTACAGGGTGGGCGGCCTAAATGTCCATTCCTTTGTTTACTGATATCTCAGCCCGTGCTTATCTTAGGCGGGTAATGAATACAGGAAATGAAAGGTAGGGCATTTTGCCATAAATGTGCAAAAGGTCTCATTTGAAAATCTTTAAATGCCTAAGAAATTTACACCGGAAGTCAATAGTGTCCGTTGGGCAGTTTCCAAGCATGGAAAGTCGCTGAAACAGGTGAAAAGTGTGCTGATGGAACTCGGTTATGATGGGTTTAGGATTACTACCTTTCGTACTAATTACAACAGCGGTAAAATTGGTGAAGCAAGACCTGCCGGCTGAATGGCATCACCAAAAGGAAAATGAGGATTTCGGGTCTGGTGGAGAAAGTTGATATAAGTACCTCAAATGTCTCATCGAGAGTTGCTTAAACGATCTAGTTTGTGTCCCAAAACGGTAAGAAGGATCGGTAACAAAGATTTAGACAAAAAGATCCACTAGAAAATGACTTTTCCTTAGCTCATGTCTTCCCAAAAGTAAAACCGGAAGTGAAACCGGTGAAAGGTCTACGAAAACCACATGGCTGGAAAAACGTCCATTCTTATTGTCACATTACATTCAGCACTGTTTTTTCTACTGGGTAGCAAAGGGGCTTGCTAAAATTGCTACAAATACGACCCCAGTCAAGCTGTGACTAACGTCGCTCCAAAGCACGAAAAGTTCCGTAAAAAATATTATGCCGGTTGGGGCAATCAGGGGCAACAAAGTATAATCATCGCTCAATCTCCATAAAAATGGCAATACATCAGTCAATTACTATGTGGAGAAGCGTTTGAAAACTTTAGTTGAAGTCTAGACTCCAAATCGTTCAGGAGATAACACATGGAACGTACTTTTTCAGAGCGACGTGGCTATTTCTGACACTGCTAGATTATGAGTCCCGTACGCTCTCGAAATTAGGGAAATGACCAGGATAACCTTCATACCTAAAAGCTAGATACATATGAAGTCCCTTGGCCACAACTCTTTGGATTTCCTTGGCTTATGGTACTTACAATCTCAACAGTTTCAAAGAGAAACATTATTTTAATATGGCTTTGGAAAAGTCTGACAGGTGAATGGTACAATGTGACCCCTATAATGGCTGGAAAATCAATGAAATTACGGAAGCTTTAATATCAAGCGTACGTAAAAACGGATGGAGAACAACATACATAAAGCCAAATTGTTCATAAACACATAATTAGGCATTTAAAGCAAGATTTAGACCGTGGACATTAAGGCCGCCCCACCCTCTGTACAAGTGACAAGTTGCGCACGCTCGTTGTTTTCTTTCAGAAATGAGATGCAAGCAACGGAGCCAAAGTTGTCAGCCAAAGTGGGGCTTCTCATCCATAATATCCAACGAAAAGATGTTTCTTACGAGTAGGAATTATAAATGATGTATTTGTCAGTATTTCAGGCAGGAGTGGAGAATAGCGACATTTTAAAATAAAGTATCCGATTTATATTGTTTTTTGAAGATAAACCAGTAATAGAATGTTTTGTCATCTATTTATGTTATTAAAAAAGGACAGGATTGTAATTAGGTGGGGTTGGTATTGATTTTGGCAACTTGAGTAATAACTATCATGATGACTTGTTTGTTTGTGGGGTAGACACGCTACAATTAGTTAAGACATGTTGATAAATGAGTGATGAACAAGCGTGTGACGAATTATTGCTGCAATTTATCAAAATGAGCAATAGGTGCCCCATCTTGTGGTTTTAGAGTTTTGCCCTCTGACTTACGTCAGGATCATTAAAAACAGTAAAAATCAAGGAAAATCTTGGCATAATAACACTTGCCCATACTCAAACCAACAAGTAGGATAAAAGTATGATGTAATTGAACTCGAATTGTTATCTTGTTAATAAAGCATTGTGTTATACCCCACAAGGCTGATAAGCATGGGCAAAAACGCTTTCTCGAACACCCACACATTACTAGCACAGTTTAAACATGCATCTCATTCTTATTGGGGTACTTTTGAGAAGTGGCGGGAGGCTCGAGATTTTTAAACTCCTAATATTAAATAGCAGGTTTGTATATAGACAAAGAATCACTTTGTTTTGGGGCTTATCTTCACAAAGTTGACTTATTTAAAAAGATGCGCCGCTCACCAGGGTTATCGGCAGTAAGCTTTTCTATCAGAAACAGTTAGAAGTGTGACAAGTTCGGTTTTCAGTGATTAAAAATATGTCTCCAGTAAAAGTGACAAAATCACGTTCTTTTGTCATCCTTTCTCGTTTATAATTAGGATAATTATGTTTAAGAGGTGAAGCTAGTAAATTTGGAAAGAAAGTACTACACTATCATATTATTTCAGTGCTGCTCAACATTAACCCGATTTTTTGTCGTTTTTGTGAGTTTTCGGTCGTTGAAGGAGACAATCATCATAATCATCATCAGTGAGAAGAATTAGGAGATAGTGGTCTCCAAACTAGTTAAAATGGGGGACCCTCTGATGTAATCTAATTAAATACCTCATTTCTACTTGATTTGCTAGTTTGCATCCCATTTATTTATCATTTCTTCTCTTTCAGGGACCTGGTTGAGCAGCGCCTCCAAACCAGTCTCTCCCTCGACCGAGTCCCCGCCTCGCCTTGAAGTCCTCCCTGCCCTTCACCATCCTCGCTTTGGAGGGCTCCCAGTGCTCCACCTCTTTGAGATCCCTTCCTCCCGAAGTATTTTTGGTTCTACTCCCGGCTCCAAGCCCAAATTCGGTGTGGTCACGCTCAACGGCTGCATAACCGTTTACGACACAATGGTAAGCTCGTAAAATCCCCTACATTCCTCTAAACTACTTCTAATCCTCCTTTTTTCCTTTCCAGTTTCGAAAAGTCACGTGGAAGCGTCAAACCACCTTAGAAAAGGTGTCCTGGGGAGCCCTTTCCTGGCACAAGAGTAGCAACCCGTCCATCATGGTTCACAGTCGTCAACAAGGATTTCATCACATCCTTCCGTCCACCTCCGACCCCGGAGGGAACTCTCTCCTCTCCTCCGAAACGCACATCGGCTTTTGCAAACCCTACTTGTGCATGGATCAATCCGTCATTGTCCCGATTGGAAGCTCCTCCATTGGACTCCATTTGAACAGCGACGACACCGCAATAATCCAGCCCCTCTCTTCACCTTCTCCACACCGATCATGTCCCTCAAGGAGATTTGGCAATAAGTCCTTTGTAAATCGTGCTCGTCACCACCGAATCAGGCGCGAAGACACCAAAGCTTTGTACAGGTCGCTTACTCTAGATGTGTCATACAATGTTTCTGTCTCTTTCCTAGCCTCCTAGAGACATACAAGATATTCTCAATCCCCTCATCGTGGTTAATAAACACTCGCCAAATGCTCTCCTCACCTCTACTGTATGGGAGTAGCA
>LJIJ01004931.1:0-13171 GCA_001718145.1 Orchesella cincta
GAGTGGCGAATGTTGCTCCAAGGCGATCCAATAGATATAAACTCTTGTTATCTGTCGCCGCATGTTTGTGGTTATTTCAAATTCCCAGTCCTGATACCGTGATTAACCGGAAGCCGTTTTTTTACAGCAAATTGGTTAAAACGCAATTTACAACTTTAAAATGTGTGGCTTTATTTTTTGAAGCATATACTCGTGCCAACTTCGCTTTTTGTGTTTTCATTGAGTAAATGAACACTACTCCTCAAGATGATTCACCTCTAGAATTCATTGCCGGTTCCCGATCGGGGTAAATTGATAAAAGTAATTTTATTTTCGTACGCAAATATATTCTGAGAGTTAGTGTTCATATTTACTGCATGAAACGGGTAACAAGGAAGTTGGCAACGTATATTGTTCACAAAGATAAAGCCAGCACATTTTTAATATGTGTAAATTGCGTTTAACCATGTGCTGGTACATAAGTTCCGGTTATCAACGTGTTATTTCAGACTGGGAAAATTTTATAACCAACAAAAAGCGACCAGTACAAGAGTTATATCTCATTGGAGTTCCGCCTTGGAGCACATGTCGCCGGTACTGCAGCGCGTGAACAAAATACAATGCATATGTACCATCATCAACACCAAACGTGGTGAGAAAAATGGATGCTGAGTTTTAGAACGTGGTACATGCCAGCAGAAGGGATGATGAACGAAGCAGTCACTTGGATATTTACATATTTGAATGGGAGTGGGTTTTGACCGAAGCTGCGCAAAACGTGTCGTTCACGGGAGATTTGTCTACTGTCTTTCTCGTAAACTATACGAGTATCAGAAATACGTGAAAACTTCACAAGAACCACTGCCTGGAAAGTAGATGCGTACGAATCTTTGGATGAACTGGAATTTACATCAAAATCCGATGTGTGGAGTTATGGAGTGACACTCTGGGAAATATTCACTCTTTAGTGTGTTACTTTCCTGCTTTGCGTTTTCCATTGATTTCTATATCCTGTCATGTTTGCTATCATTTTATCTAATAATGAAATAAATATGTTATTTTATTACTACTCAGGAAAAATACCGTTTTGGAGGTCTCAATTAGAGTGTAGATTTTTGCAAATGAATTAAAAAACGGTTTGAGACTCACTCCAGACTTTGCATCACCAGAAATGTAAGCTTCACTCGCATATATAAATTGAATGTTCTCTCCTGATAAAATAATCCTATTTCTTTAGTTTTACAAAAATTCTGGAGTGCTGGTATTTGAATCCTGACGAGAGACCTTGCTTTCCAGACATCATCAAGTTTTTTATAAGTTTGAGTGAGGATTCCTACATGATTATTGATTTAGCTGAAAATCAACCTGTGGCTACCAATATTTAGTTTTTAAAAACTTACTTGTATTGTCTTATAAATTGTAGACACAATTGTAGACATGATTTTAATTAAGTAATTTTACGCTATTAAGTTGTTTAGTTTGGTTCAAAACCTTTATTCTTAACCTCATAAATGTTTAACACATTAGTTAGTTTTTCTCAAAGATATGCTGTCCAATCTTTTATTTAGATTACACGTACTTTTATAACCAAATCCAAAGATCAAACTCGCACATGTTGATTGGGGAAAGAAATCCCAAGTTGTCGATTTTGTGACGCACAGTAAACCTATGTCTTACATGAAATTAGGGAAAAGTAATTATGATTCAAGAAACGATTGTAAATGTAAATACCAATTTGACACCACTTTTGCAATCCAATGGTTTGTTCATTATAATTTGATAACTAATTATAATAACTGGCAATTTAGGCAACAAGTGGTGATATATTTATTAAACAAAATAAAAACCACTTCTATTATCAAATTTTAAGCGTAACCACTCCAAGCAAGTTACCACGATACTTTTACTAAACGAGAGATTATTGGCAAACTAACAAACATTTAGGGAATTAGAGCAAGGAGCTGATATTAGACACAGCTATTTCAATTCCGATTTTAGAAAACTCTGTTCACAACTACTGAAAAATCTTCTGTGACTTGGGTTACATACTGTCTTGTAATGTTTTGCGAAAACCTGCTCAATTACAATTGTAATAGCGAATAACATTAAGTCGGTCTTTAAAGTATTTAGGTCACTGAATCGGTTTTCATTAAGTGTACTTTCGTCGAACGTCGAAGCAATTATTACATTTCCTTCGTGGTGAAAATTTCTGCATTTTCAAGCAAATGCTCAAGTAGAGGTGAAAGCTGAAGTATTTGTCGGTGAAAGTTGTCAATGAACAAATTCTTTTATTTCTCACCCAAGTAACAATATACTCCTATGGATATCCATGGACGTGACTCGACGGGACTTCAACACGTCAGTGGATGTCCATATAAAGTCCATGTATATCTACTGGACATCAAAGGACGGACCTATTTCGCGTTTTTAAGTCCTGTTGATGCTCTAATGGATAATCCATTTGACATCCATTGGACGTGTTGCTGTCCAAGCCGCGTAAACATGCCGATGTCATTTCGATGTCGTAGCGATATCCATTTTATACGCTGTAACAATGAGCTTTCAATGCATTTTGATGCTCGCAAATTACAAAGAAGAACAAAAAGTATATAACAGTTCAATTTCAGATCAGAATTTATTCTAAAAATGTATTTAGAGTACAGTTTGTCAAAATGGAAGAAAGTTTGTTGAATTAGTTAGTTGAAATTACTTCCACTAGGTTTTATCAACAGTTTGTTGTTTTGCTGCTTGATTCGATCGCCGCTATGACGAAACCATTCGGACACCGATTTCTCAATCGCTTTCTCTGTGGAGTTGATCCGTTTGAAGACAGAGCCGAATCTGTAGACAAGTATAGGACATTTTAGTACATATTCATATCGCATGCCCAAACGATTGCGTATGCACAATAGGTACCTTTGACTACTTCCCAGGCTGCCGTTTTCGAAAAATTTAGGTTGTTTCGGAAGCCCCATAAACTGTACTTCAATCCCACTTCATTAGTCATTAGCTTCTTCATCGCCCGGCCAATAAATTCAACAGTTGTATCACCACCACATCTTGACAACTCGCGCTTCTGAGAACAATAGTAATTATTATTACAAATCTTATTGAAATCGGTGTATCAGTTTCTTAAAACAAGTTGACTTGACAATATTAGCATAATACTTACGAGCATTTCCTTCTTATCATCATCCAGAAAAGTATCAAATGCTTGAAAGTCAGCAACGGAACTAAAGGGATGCGGAATAAGGCATGAATCGAGACATGATTGTCCAGAGGCTTGTACTTTGTGCTCAACGGTTTCCAGTTTCTCCAGCCGTCCTTCAATATTTTGCAGTGTTCGTTTTATTACTCCAGAGTCTACGACCAACTTCTTCAGTAATTCTAAAACAGCAAATCGATATACGTGAGCATGAAAAGACAAAATTTTTACAATTTTATCGGTTTAGGCTAACGCTTACCCACAACAGTAGAATCAGCGTTTTGTTCGTTATTTGATCCGGACGGAGAAGTATGGCTGGAAGTCGTCGTTTCACTATCCGAAATGTCTTGTGATTCACGATGCAATGAGGTACTGTGGTCATCTCCTTCCTCCTGATTCATTGACAATACCTCACGAACATCTTCATGTTAAACAACAAGTCATTTCTGGAACATTTCGTCGTTTTGAAAAGCCGTTACGTCTGGAAAAATAAATGTTATTAGGGAAATGGTGATGGAATGAATAATTAATTATACGATTACCATTATTGCCAGCTTGAACACAAACAAACTTGGGAGCTTCTGGGAGGCGCTTTAAACAACCTTTCGCGTGATTCAACTCATCTTCTGAAGAATCATGTTCCAAACGATCGACTGCTCTCCGCGACACCGAAACTCGTTTACGTTTGGGAGTAGGGTCAGGTTCACTCCAATCCGACGTATCTTCCGCTCTTGGAAGCGCCTGGCGTGCGTTTTGGTAACAATCTGGAACGTATATGAATGCATATAGTATTAAAAATAATTCAAACATTACAATGCATTGACATTTATCAAAGTCACACCATATTTTCGTAAAACTCTTGCAGCATACGACTTCCAGTCCTGTTCTGGCTTCTTCCGTTGGAAACGTACTTTGCTGGGTTCTTCACGGGTGGCCAAAAACACTTTACTCTCTTTTCTGTCAGGTTTCCAAAAAGCCAACTCTCAGGAATCACCTCAACACTTTTACCTCCCTCGTCAATTACCTCACACACGCAAAACATTTTAACTGTGATGAAGTAAAGGGATAGCAACAAAACCTTTATCACACGTAAAAACTTGACACTTGCACTTAATATCAGGGAGAGGTACAACAGTCTGGGCGTTCCTGCTTCTACTAAAGGTGAAAATACTTAATAGTTCAGAGTCACATGGCTCTAAACATAAGGATTCCTTTTACAGTATGTAATAATCCGTACAACTCAAAACTCCCTTCTTTCGAACGAATACTCACAACTTGTAATAAGCTATATCTGTTTGTCAAGCAAAAACTGTCCTTATGAGGGTCGGTGTCACTGCTTGATTTTATGGTGACACATTTGAACGATATTTGTTTGAACGTTTTCCAATCACTAGAGGTGAAAATCTCCTTTTCTCCTTGAACAACACCTGACTTACTTAATACTCCTGGAGAGAGTCTGTTTGCAATCTGCTGCAAAGGTTTGTTGGGAGTCCTTACTAGTTTCTTCAATTTTCCTAAATAGTTTTCGAACTTAAAAGCACTAAAAGAGTCGAGAGGTCCCAAATTCTTCACGTCTTTTGCTAAATGCAAGACTCCGTGTACGTTAAAGGATAGGAAATCAGATCCATACAACGTATGACTACTTTCAACAAAATATTGAAGCAGTGAGTGCGCGTATTGGTTGCACTGAGTGTGTAAATCTGGATGGCACAAAATTCTTACTGCAACAAACAAGCACATGAACACTTTTATAGGAATCAGAATTAATGATATTTTTTAATACCAATACTCCTGTGTATAAAAGCAATTGTCTGAACTCTACAGCCTTCCATCGATCCATTCAGATAGACCACCGCGGTTTGCGTTGGAATTCGCTCACAATATGTGGTGCATAACTAATTAGTACATCTGAGAGTTCTGATATCTTTTTCCCGCTTAATTTATGGCTCGATGGTTTCCCTTTAATCCACACAGTCAGTAGTTTTCGCACGACACCCAAGCAGATGAGATGCATGTAGTCTGCTGGGAAGCATTTTATCATATCCAAAGTTGATATTTCTTCTAGCACCGTTGTTTGTAAGTGATGTTCATCATCTCGCCTAGTTCGGAAGGATATATCGTCTCTCTCCCTTGCGTTATTTTTTAGGTATACAACTCGATTGTTTATGTATTCTCCTTCAACCTCACACTTATCACAACCGAAGTATCCCGTATGTCCTTTAATTCCTTTGATGAATGCCTTAGCTGGTGCGTCACAAATAAAACTGTGAAGTTGAAGGTCGATGTTGCGTAAGAGTAGCTTCTCTTTCAAACTTATGAATTCTTGCACAAATTGTTCTAAGTATTTATTTACACTACCCGGTTTCTTTGATCCGCAATAGAGTCCAATCACAAATGGTTCACACGAAACCCCTACTACATATCCCAATATAGGCCAAACATGAACTGCACTGCTTTTAAACAATGGTAGACCGTCAATGTTAATTTGAAGGGCAAGTTGCTTTACCTCTGGTAATCTGCTGATGTAACTTTCTACAAATTTGTAGAGATGAAAATGGACATATTTTCCAGGCTCAACGCATTTTTCAACAACTTTGTCATGTGCTTTAATAACTGATCGGCTGTCAGCAGGAAAGGTTTGATGGCAGTCATGTCTTCTTAACAATTTTAAGAGTGAGGAAAACTGACTATGATTAATTCCATGAGTGAGGGCCCATTCCTTCAGACTTTCGAGTAGATTGAATGGCTTTATATCACTTTCGTTATCAGTATGTTCACTGTCAGTAGATGTTTGATTGGCATATAATTTCTTGAGAATGGAGAATAAACATCTTCGGAGTCTTCAATAATTGGTTCTACAACATTTAGGCGATTCTCAACAACAACATTCTCTGTGGATTTTGAAAATGCTAATGCAACTTCCCGTGCTGCGATTTGTTGTATCCGCCGTCTTCCCACTATAACTTTTCGTTTTTGAGACATTTTAAATGACTCGGTTTTAAATGACTAACAACTGAAATTGGCTGATTTCTCATTTGAGCTTTCAAAAGCAGAAATGATAGAAAGTGTATTTGTTTGTGAAGTTGATTGATGCACTGCTGTTAGTATGCCGCCGTAAATGGTGCGTTTTGATTGGTGATGAAATATAAATAGGAAGGACGTCCATACCATGTCTCATGGACGTACTTATAAAGACGACGTAATACCTAAAAATCATGTCCAGATTCTGAGTCCATTGGACATCGTTATGATGTATGCAAATGGATTATCCACAACATCCATAGATGGATAAGTTAAAGTATATCCATAGGATGTATGATGTTACTTGGGAAGGTTCCTTACAAATATTTTACACCAGAAAATTGTTATTTAGTTTATGAAATTATGACAAAAATCGTATCCAATCACCAATCAACCACTACCTAATCATATCCAATACGGTCTTGCGTGCCATTTTACAACTTTGTATAACGTTCCCTGTTTCAGTTTGACTTTTGCACATCTCTCAAGTCAACCTAAAGATACGGGTGGAACAAACGGAGTAAATCATCTGAGTAAATGGGTACAATGAATACGCTTTTGCTGATGTACTTCTTAAAATGCAAGGGCTTCTTTAAGTGACCGGTTCATTTCCATGCTGTCATATCATGAGAATACTAAAAAACATCATTAGCATTTTTATTTGACATGAACTTGTGCAATTGATTTGAATACAGTAGTAAGTTAAAAGTATTTCACACACAAATCTGTATTAAGAAACTGATATAATGTACAGATCACTAACTTTACTCGTCAGGTAAAAAATCAAGTGTAAGACCAAGTAGATACATAACATGTCAGCATATAAGTTCATTTAAATAGACCCTTTGTTTTTGTGCTAATTTCTATTTTTTCCTATTGGGAAATTATTTAAAAAGTGACGAAGTTTCGTACTGGGAAAGTCTATTTTTTTTTGATTGGTTGGCTAAAGTGTTTTATGGGCCACTTAAATTCATGCCTTTTGTAAATTATTGCATGGTTTATATCTATATTTTAAGTCAACCCAACGGGCAAAATTAACCATGGGTCAATTTAATCATATGAAAACTAAGCAATATTCACCTTCCATTTGCACTTAAACATGAAGATTTTCATCATTTCACTATCTACTTACAAATTCCTCCGGCAAACTTCGGAAATATGATGATGTTGAAAGCAGTTTCTCCAGGCGTAACTGCTATGTTTCTTAATAAATTCAGTTACGCAGGTGAGAAAGTGACGTGAAGGTTTACATGATTCATACTTTATAATCCTTCATTACTATGTAACAGCAGAAATTAATCAAAGTCAAAAGAATTACTTCCACATCCACTACAAAATTTATGAATTAGCCTGGTCTAGTTTTCTACTACTACTTCTAGTCTAGTTTCTACTTCTACTAGAATAAATAGTTATGACAGGAAGGAAGAGGCGAATAACACAAGTTTTATACTTAATGATCAAACTTTTAAGATATTAAGAGTAGAACAAATATCAAACGGGAGGTAGACGAGACCTACCATATGATTTAATTTTTGTATGTCTGGTATTTTTATAAATGGCAACAATGTTAACCAAACAAACTCAAAAAGAAAAATCTAACCCAACCACAAGGGATGATTTATAATTCTTCTTATCTGTCCGTATTCTTTTCCCGCTCCCAAATTCCCGGGGAGACGATGCTGCCACCGAAGCAGATTACATTAAGAAGCAAATCAACGGGTCAAATTACAGATATTAAATTCCTGTTTAAAAAAATTCTTTTAGGTAGTTAACTACACCTGACAATGAGTAGGATGTGGATATTTGAGCATCAGCCAAGTAACCATTCGTCATCAATTCTACATCGCAACAATATCGAAGTTCGACTTTTCGATGTGGAAGCGATATCAAACCTTAATTTATATTGTGATCGAAATAATATCGAAATGCTATCGATGTGTCCGCGTTTTCGTCCTCTGTAGTGCAACGATGTTCTATACCGCAGCGAGATAATGAGATTAGGTCGCAGCAATATGCAAAAATATCAAACGGATGCTCCTCAATATATATTTATACTAGTTGAGACTTATACATAATAGTAAGTAAATATGCAGTCAGTGCCTTCATGAAATACCATTGAATACAAATTTATTAATTTTACACAAAGGGTATGGTTTATTATGACACCAGAAGAAAGTAGTGATTGAGTTACAATTAACAATATAGATCACACTTTAACAACCCAAACAAAACGGTTTGAAGTATAAATAAAATTAGATGTCGCGTTGTTTCACTGATCAACTTCTAAAAAAACTAATAAACAACCGTTTCTTTCCACTGCTAAGTTCTGCTGGCTTAAATCGGAAAATATTTACTTCACTGTCACAGCTTCAATTGTGGGAAGATTTCCTGTCGTCTACAAGTGGAAGTGGGCCTCTTGTAATTGCTGAGATTCCCACATACATACGTTTTGTATTAACTATTTCTTTTTGAAGCTGCCATCGTCCTGAGCTTCGTTTTGACTATTTGAAAATGTTCACAACTTAACACTGAAAATTACTAATGCAGTTGTTCTCTTGAGTTTGTGTATTTACATGAACTTGGTTAATACACAAGTACAGTATGTAGAACAACATAAGTTTAAGTTTCCTTTGATTTACAAATGATGTTTTCCCGCTATACCTATTTCGATATTTGAGCGATATCGTATCGATTAAGGTCCTTATGTATAACTAATGCATGAATATATAAAAACCTTATGGAAATGTTGATGCAGTCGATAAACATAAGATATCGAAGCTATATTGCCAGTTCTATATTGAATCAACACGGATTAATCCAGGTTGATTAAATATGTACAGATGATCGAAACTTCCATATCGAAAACGCGATTAGTAAACTATGTCGAAACCATTATGAAATTGCTGTATAGATGTATTTGAGACATTGCGATATTGTGACGAGATTATTTCGCTTAAGTGTGTTACTTGGGTAGTTAGGAGGCATGTATCACATTCCATGCATATGTAGTGCAGTTTGCAGATTGTAATCTCTAACTATCCTTCTAATTAAACCCTATTAATGATGTTTTAAATTGATGCATTACTGGTCATGGGAAAGTCTCATCTTCTCATGAACTCGTTTCAACATATTTAGAATCAACCCCTTAACAAAATCACAACAAAGGGGCATACTGACTATCTGTTATCCCAACCGTCTATTTTCAAGTTAGATTTATACTCAAATATAGTTTGAATTTTTCGATATCGCGGATTTTCCATCATTATTTTTTATGCAAGTCTATTTTAGTATTGGATATTGAACATCTTGTTGTAAAGTAAAGGCAGACTGTTCTAGTATTTCTGTAGCAAGAAGAACGTTTTCAACAGTACTTTTCGGCTAATAGTCCAAACCAAATATTAAAAAAGCTCCCAAGAGTAGAGAAGTTGAGCAATAAGTACCTGATATTAATCCAAACTACCTGAACTTGAGTGCTGAATAATGTTCAAGAAAAGTTTAAAGTAGTTACGAATTCGAAAGAGCTTAAACAGAAAACTCAAGTTTTATATATAAGGTAGTAGGCAATGGGCGTATGAATCCGGCATAACGTCAAGTCCCCATACTTCTGGGTTACCATTTGAAAACACATGAAAATACAATACATTTCCAGCGCTTAGTTAAAAAACACATTTTAAACATTTTAAGAGTCCATGATTTAAGGTACCTCGCCTCTGCCATACTAATGTATGCAGAAGCAGCACGTTGATAATTCTAATCAATAAAACGTTTTCTACCCTATAAATAACAACCCACTGTATAATATAGTCAGTATTTAAAAAATAGACTTCACAACTCGAAATACATTTTTAACACTTGGAATTCCGAATGTTTAATTTACCATTAAAACTTACTTTGGACGTAGCGATTCTGAAAAAAATAATTCTTACCGATCTTCGCCGAAGTAACTGAACTTGTAAATACAGAAACCTAACATACTAATGCACTAGTAATAGTTCTTAATACTTAATACGATCGATAATTTGTAAGTTTGAAATAAACTAGTTGTAGGTTAAAATGTTCCTTCTTTTTAAATGAGTTCCAATGATGCTATTCTAAAACACACTGAAGACACAGAGTACATATTTTAGTCTATAATTCTCAGGGATCTTTTGCTATTTTTCCATAGTTTTTTTCATTTTCATAGGATTCCATATCTTTTGCATAATACATAAATCAATATTAGAAAATATTTTATGGACTGGTCGGAACTTTTCCAAATGACGTATCAAATGAGGTACTACCTGGCTGTCCATGAAATGTGAATATGAAATCAGAAACCGAACCAAAGTTGCAAACTTTAGTCCGTGCAGGCTTTCAATATAGAATAAAAATTTGCAACTTAAGCACTATGCAAAGTGAACGCTATTTCCGCATTTTTAGGCTTCATAATTCCTGGGCTAACTTACTATCGGCTTCTCCCTACGATTTTAATTTAGCTACAAAAACCCTTGAAACTAACGCTATAAAACTAAACAGATACAAAATCGGAGTTGTTCCTTTCGCTCTACAAATCTGCTTTTGCATTGGACGAACCCTAGCACAACTTCTTAAGTTAGAGGCAAAAAATGAGGAACAGTTTTACAACCTTTGCGTTATATCTGTCTCCGGCACTCCTTGTGTATTATTTCAATGGCTACACATCTGGAAAGCTAAGGAGATCGTGTTTTTATTTAATCAATGTGTTTCCACGTTTACAAACATTCAAGGTAAGAATAAAATTGAAAGCAGGTATTGATTCTTGTATACAAGGCTAATTTATGTTGGTTTTGTTTGCAGGAAAATATATGCAGACTTTTGATCCAAACATTTCTTTCCAAAGTCGACGCCTAGATGCGCTCGCTTTTATTCTTGGAATCACACTTCCCCAAGCTGCTATTGTTGTGGGTCTACACTCATAAATATTTCCTAGATGGTCAATGTATTACATATCTTTTCTGCCAGAAACCCGAGTTTCTCCAATTTTGAATATTTTACACGGAATTTACTTCGTTACGGTTATACAAATGCTTTATGCTAACCTATTACTCGTGGCGAATGTATTTTGTGGCTTTGTTCCGCATATAGTTGCGATTCTGAAGGAATTTGTTTGTTCTGAAACAAAAAGGTAGGCCCTTAAGGTTTCAAAAAGCAAGTTCAGAATTTAGAAGTTTTTGCCAATCTGCCCAATTTGTACACAAGTTCAGCTCTCAATATTTACATTTTGGATGTAGGATCTTTTCTTATTATGCCGGTACAAGGAATATTTTCATACCTAGTTGTTTATTGCAATTATTCTCTAATCAGAAATAGAGATGGGATGCACTTCACCCTAAAAACTATACTGTGCAGTGGCGTAGCTAGGCTGCGTACGGCCTGGACCGAGAATTAGACACATTAGTTTGGTTGAAATATTATAGAAAGACATAAATGAAAGAATACGCATGTAAACGGTGTAACTGCGTATATTTGAGTTAATTTGCTGCTTTCTTTCTAAATATTTTATTTCGTTACAAGATAAAACGGAGTTTTAAGAGGATATAATTTAATGTATAAAACTAAATGGATCTCTAGGGTCAGAATTCGCAAATTTTCAGGGGGTCATATTTTTGGCATTATAAAAAAGTCAACTGGTCATAATTATGGAAGCATTAAAGTAAAACTGGCTTTACGATTGAGGTTAGTAGACTTCGCAATTAACTTTGACCCCAAGACCAAAGCTGGGCATGGGAACCGGTTCTCATTCCCAAAAGTGGGAACCAAGAGACGGGTACCGGTTCCTGCCGTTCCCAGTATCTTGGTACCCAATTCCTTGGTTCCAAGAATTGGATGGTATCAGCACCCATTCCGGAACCGGTCCCCTGAACAGCTTTGCCCAAGACACGATAATTTGCAAAATGTTTCGAAACATTTAGTTGATCTGGGAGAAATGTATCGAAATATTTAGTGAAGTACGACAAACATTAGTCGAATAGCAAGCAAATGAGAATTTACCGAAATCAGCTGAAATTTGAGAGAAATTAAGCCAAATCACATAGTCGTAGAATGGCCCAGTTAAGGCTCATGGGTAGTATTGTAGAAGTAGAATGGCTCATAGGCTCTTTTTGATATCCAATTTTTGGGACATTATTTGTAGTTTATAAGCAGCTTTATAAGTTAAAATATTGTGAGGAAGACGATAGCACTCCTGGAAGTTTAACAAATTGCCCCTCAACGGAGCTGGTGGCCAGTTTTGTCCGACGTGTCATATTTTCTAGGGCAAAATGATTATTTGTATTTTACAAGATTTTTGCACAAAGCCCCCTTAATTTTCTTCAATCTAGTAAGATGGAGCTTGTTGGCTTCATTTTGCCACTCTTAGCTAAGCGGGGGCTGTGTGTAGACCGATCCTATGGGTGTTAGAAGTTAACGAAAAATAAGAATTTCAAATTCGGATAAATTAAAAACGAATTTTAAAAATTCTTGTTTGACAATAATCAATGCTCTTACGTAATAGCAACGACAAATCTACGAATAGGAGGTTTATATAAAACGATGTATACCCTGAAAATAATTTTTTGTTCTGAGAAACTATTTTCTTGGTCTTCCAGCAGCCATAGAGTTGGTCTGCACACAGCCCCTGCTTAGCTGAAGTGGCAATAATGAAACCAATGAATCTTCGAAACTTTAAATTGGAAGACATAATTCAGGGGGCTTTGTCAGAGTCTTGTAAATACAAATATCCATTTTAGACTCTAGAAAAACGCATCCGAGCGAGTCGGCACAAAACCCTGGCCACCAGCCTCCGTTGAGGGACAATTTGTTTAACTTTCCAGAGTGCTAGATCGTCTTCCATCACAATATTTTAACTTACCCACAAACTGCTTTTGACCGTACAAATCAATGTCCCAATTGGATATGCCAACTGTTGTGCTACTTTACATACGTAGAGATGGGATCAGTTAAGCTGAT
>LJIJ01004932.1:0-13168 GCA_001718145.1 Orchesella cincta
GCTGAACCGCGAGTTTCTTTCGTTTAACTAGCATGAGCAATATTATGTATTCAGTAAAATAATAATTATTGTTGTTATTTACTAGGTTGTAAAAAAATACATACGATATTGTTTATACAAATTACAATTTTACAATCGTTAGTTTTACAAAGACGCACGCTGTACATATAAATAGGAATCATATTTTCTAAATGTTTTACCCCGTTGTTTTTTCATGAAAACCGTGAATTTCGCGTCCGTATATAATTGTACATTGTTGTATTGTATAGTTTATATAATGATTATGTAACATCAAACAAAAAACTCACTAACATTGTCAGTTTTAAATATTATTACTCTCTGTCTCGAAGAAAAACATTACTGTTAAGTATTATATTATAGTTGAAAAAATTGCTTCTGGAAAGATGGAAAACCAATCTTTTTGTGAAGTAGGAACATGGATAGGTTTTCAAATTTTTACAAAATGTAGGGAAACCGAATTATATTATAATTAAAATAGATATACAAAATATATAGTAATTATTATTATTATTGTCGTATTACAAACTATTATGATACTGAATGAATTACATACATAAAATACATGTGGTTGTAATGATGAATAAATAAAATGACATAAATTGGTTGATTGTTGTCGTTTGATGATGAGAAAATTGTTGCGATAACCCTGGATTTTTCATTTCATCACTTTACTCTAATTCCGCATGACATGGTTGATGGTATATGTGATGATGATTCATTTTCGTTTCTCAATTTCTCGGTGACTGTGACATCCTTTGGCTTTGAAACTAACTCGTAAGTCATTTCTAAATGGAGACATTCGAGTGGGTTTATATTGCCGGTCTAGTTGACCTTGACATCAAAGTATCGAACATTATGGAAATGAAAAGGGGCGAGTTGTTAAACAACAGCTTCTTGCAATTGCACACATTTCATTAGTCACAAAACCACTATACCCATTGATTTCGTTGTCCTGAGCGTATGCATTTATTCACACTAAATCATCATGAGCATCAGAAACGTGAGTTTAATGACATTTAGGGAGATTTTGGAATTACAATGGTAATATTAATGAACCAGGTGTTGATTATTTCATGGAATATACACCCATCAACACTCCAGATGAACAACTCACACAGACCTCATTCACATCAACTTACTAACAATCCACGTACAGTACAATGCAATGATCTCTAAATGGGCTTGCAAAAGATTTCATGAATAACATCCTTTATATAATTTTCCTCCGTAATGAAATAAGGTTTGAGAGCGTTAGCGAGCAATTTCAGAGCACTTGTTCCCGCAGAAAGCAATAACTCTGAGAAAGCTCCACAAAGGTTAAGGAACGTATTAAATGTATTTCAAGACTTTTAGACATAGGATATAGTGTAAAAGAACATGCGACCAATATCTCCAGATCCTCTAGTTTGGACTCCAGCGATTGTAGCTGGGGTCCTCGCATCTTTGTCACTATACTTAAATCGATGGGCGCTTATATGAAGTTCACGGACAGAGTGGGAACCTACTGGGATTATAATGGGGACCAATATGATTTCATTGTCAGTAAGTTATAGGTCAATCAAATGGTTTGTTAAAACAATGAAAATGAATTTAACTGAGACTTTAAAATTTCCTAGTTGGAGCTGGTAGTGCTGGTGGTGTGGTCGCAAGTCGACTGTCCGAATACTACAGGGTTTTGTTGCTAGAGGCTGGTGGTAGAATCAATCCACTTCAAGTCATTCCTGCGCTATCCTTGTTGATGTTGAATTATCCAGGTCAAACATCTTAATTATTACCGGACGTATAACATCTATCCATTCCAGTGATTTCATAGTTTGACACATTAAAATGATTTTCACACAGAAATTGATTGGAAGCACAAAACTGTACCTCAGAAATACTCATGTTTCGCATTGCCCCATAATGTAAGTGATCAACCGACCTATAGCCTTAGTAGTTAAATCATTCCAAGACTAATTTCTTTACGATTCTGATTAATTCCATATTGTAAATTTAAAACAGAAATCTCACTGGTCGCAAGGAAAGGGACTTGGAGGTAATTTTTCATTTCAATCGTATTAGAATACCTTTTCTTTCAGTAACACAAAGTTTTATTTCACAGGAACTAGCAACATAAACTTTCTAATCCAATCACGAGGTAATCCTAAAGATTTCGACAACTGGGCTAATGTGACAGGGGATCCTGCATGGAGTTATGAAAAATTTGCTGCCCTACTTCAGAAAATCGGAAGATTTTCACGGGATATGGACAAATGGTTAGTTTGCTTTCTAGAATAAGTTGTAATAAGGTTGTTATGCATGCCATCAGCTTTCACTGACACGTCTTAACTTTGGTAGCTCGAACTCATGGAACGGGTGGACCTATTCGTATTCAACTGCCAGAGTATACAGGAATGGGGGACATATATGTAAAGGCTGCTGGAGAATTGGGCTACCCACGGCAGGATCTCAACGGGTATTTCACGGAAGGTAATAACAATTTTAGGCACATTTCCAAATCTTTATGTACGACCACATGCATTATACTTTGTTGGTTCAATTACTCTGTCAGGTTTCGATACAATTTACTACCCTATGAAAGGGGGTCGGAGACATGGAGTATATGGGGCATTTATCGAAGAGGCAATGCTTAATTTGGATAAGAGGTTAACAGTGCGGCAATTTGCACAGGCGACACGGGTGTGTACATTGGTTTCATCTCTTGAGCTTTCTATAATTACATAATATACATTGACATTTTGTTTTCTTGTTAAACCTTTAGATTCTCATAGACGGGCAAAATCGGGCATTTGGTGTTCAATATGACTGGTAAAATGATTTTATATACAATTTGTACACAATTAGATGAAAGTCATAAACGCATTGTATATTTCTAACATCTCTTAATCAAACAACTTTGTAATGTAAAGCAAAAACCACTAATCTCTTAATAATGATTGGTTTTATTTTAAAGGCATGGAAAAATAGAAACGGCCTATAGGCAGCAAAGGAAGTCATTCTTTCGGCAGGTGCCATGATAAGTCCCCAATTGTTGATGTTATCTGGAATCGGACCAAAGGAACATCTTCAAGAGCTTGGGGTAACTTGAGCCTCAACTGAATAGATAGTGCTTTCTGTATGCCAATGAATAACAATTTTGCGTTCACCTATTTTTCTCCAAAGATTGAAGTCAGAGCAGATCTGCCTGTGGGAAACAACTTACAGGAGTAAGTCTAGTAATTGTAAATAAAAGGGTTTGTTGTGTGTAACTTATGATTAATTCTATCAAAATAATCCTTTTCTCAGTCACATTTCAGCCTACTTAGGCCCCTTCTTTGTCAACAAGCCCATAGCTTTCAGCATTGAGCGAGACGTTACTTCCGTCAGCGTTGCCAACTTTTTAGTTCAAGGCCGAGGGATCCTAACTACGAGTGGAACAAATGCAATGGGTTTCTTTGCATCCGAGCATGCCAAAGCTCGAGGTCAAGGGGATTGGCCCGACGTTCAAATAATTTTAGCTGGAGTCTCGGTCGGAGAAAATTTTGCAAAGGACTTCGCCCGAGGTTTTGGTGTGAAAAGGCGTGTGTTGGAACGCTACTGGGCTCACGCTGTTGGGAAAGATTCATTCCTCCAAATTGTTTCGCTTGGCAGGCCAAGGCAAAGGGAACTATACGACTCCAGAACATTTGATTACAAAAACCTTCAGGCGAAATCCTTTGGCAAATTTCTCCGAAAACCGAGACTCAGCTAAAATTATTTGAACGTCGGGCCAATCCCCTTGACCTCGAGCTTTGGCATGCTCGGATGCAAAGAAACCCATTGCATTTGTTCCACTCGTAGTTAGGATCCCTCGGCCTTGAACTAAAAAGTTTGCAACGCTGACGGAAGTAACGTCTCGCTCAATGCTGAAAGCTATGGGCTTGTTGACAAAGAAGGGGCCTAAGTAGGCTGAAATGTGACTGAGAAAAGGATTATTTTGATAGAATTAATCTAAGTTACACACACTACTTTTTTTACAATTTCTAGACTTACTCCTGTAAGTTGTTTCCTACAGGCAGATCTGCTCTGACTTCAATCTTTGGAGAAAAATATAGTGAACGCAAAATTGTTATTCATTGGCATACAGAAAGCACTATCTATTCAGTTGAGGCTCAAGTTACCCCAAGCTCTTGAAGATGTTCCTTTGGTCCGATTCCAGATAACATCAACAATTGGGGACTTATCATGGCACCTGCCGAAAGAATGACTTCCTTTGCTGCATAGGCCGTTTCTATTTTTCCATGCCTTTAAAATAAACCAATCATTATTAAGAGATTAGTTGGTTGTTTGCTTTACATCACAAAGTTGTTTGATTAAGAGATGTTTAGAAATATACAATGCGTGTATGACTTTCATCTAATTGTGTACAATTTTATGTAAAATCATAAATAATTTATTTTAACCAGTCATATTGAACACCAAAAGCCCTATTTTGCCCGTCTATGAGAATCTAAACGCAAGAAAACAAAATGTCATGTATTTATGTAATTATAGAAAGCTCAAGAGGTGCAACCAATGTACATACCCGTGTGCCTGTGCAAATTGCCGCACTGTTAACTTCTTATCCAAATTAAGCATTGCCTCTTCGATAAATCCCCATATACTCCATGTCTCCGACCCCCTTTCATAGGGTAGTAAATTGTATCGAAACCTGAAAGAGTAATTGAACCAACAAAGTATAATGCATGTGGTCGTACATAAAGATTTGGAAATGTGCCTAAAATTTTATCACCTTCCGTGAAAATACCCGTTGAGATCCTGCCGTGGGTAGCCCAACTCTCCAGCAGCCTTTACAATATGTCCCCCATTCCTGTATACTCTGGCAGTTGAATACGAATAGGTCCACCCGTTCCATGAGTTCGAGCTACCAAAGTTAGACGTGTCAGTGAAAGCTGATGGCATGCATAACAACCTTATTACAACTTATTGTAGAAAGCATACTAACCATTTGTCCATATCCCGTGAAAATCTTCCGATTTCTGAAGTATGGCAGCAAATTTTCATAACTCCATGCAGGATCCCCTGTCACATTAGCCCAGTTGTCGAAATCTTTAGGATTACCTCGTGATTGGATTAGAAAGTTTATGTTGCTTGTTCCTGTGAAATAAAACTTTGTGTTACTGAAAGAAAAGGTATTCTTATACGATTGAAATGGAAAAATTACCTCCAAGTCCCTTTCCTTGAGACCAGTGAGATTTCTGTTTAAATTTACAATATGGATTCATCAGAATACTAAAGAAATTAGTTAAGGAATGATTTAACTAAGGCTATAGGTCGGTCTGTCACCTACATTATGGGGCAATGCGAAACATGAGTATTTCTGAGGTACAGTTTTGTGCTTCCAATCAATTTCTGTGTGAAAATAATTGTTCAATGTGTCAAACTATGAAATCACTGGCATGGATAGATGTTATACGTCCGGTAATAATTAAGATGTTTGACCTGGATAATTCAACATCAACAAGGACCAGCGCAGGAATGACTTGAAGTGGATTGATTCTTCCACCAGCCTCTAGCAACAAAACCTTGTAGTATTCGGACAGACGACTTGCGACCACACCACCAGCACTACCACCTCCAACTAGGAAATTTTAAAGTCTCAGTTAAATTCATTTTCATCGATTTAGCAAACCATTTGATTGACCCGTAACTTACTGACAATGAAATCATATTGGTCCCCATTATAATCCCAGTAGGTTCCCACTCTGTCCGTGAACTTCATATAAGCCCCATCGATTTAAGTATAGTGACAAAGATGCAAGGACCCCAGCTACAATGCTGGAGTCCAAACTAGAGGATCTGGAGATAGTGGTCGCATGTTCTTTTACACTATAGCCTATGTCTAAAAGTCTTGAAATACATTTAATACGTTCCTTAACCTTTGTGGAGCTTTCTCAGAGTTATTGCTTTCTGCAGGAACAAATGCTCTCAAATTGTTCGCTAACGCTCTCAAAGTCTTATTTCATTACGGAGGAAAATTTATATAAAGGATGTTATTCATGAAATCTTTTGCAAGCCCATTTAGAGATCATTGCATTGTACTGTACGTGGATTGTTAGTAAGTTGATGTGAATGAGGTCTGTGTGAGTTGTTCATATGGAGGGTGATGGGTGTATATTCCATGAAATAATCAACACCTGGTTCATTAATATTACCATTGTAATTCCCAAAATCTCCCTAAATGTCATTAAACTCACGTTTCTGATGCTCATGATGATTTAGTGTGAATAAATGCATACGCTCAGGACAACGAAATCAATGGGTATAGTGGTTTTGTGACTAATGAAATGTGTGCAATTGCAAGAAGCTGCTGTTTTACAACTCGCCCCTTTTCCATTTCCATAATGTTCGATACTTTGATGTCAAGGTCAACTCGACCGGCAATATAAACCCACTCGAATGTCTCCATTTAGAAATGACTTACGAGTTAGTTTCAAAGCCAAAGGATGTCACAGTCACCGAGAAATTGAGAAACGAAAATGAATCATCCTGATCATCATCATATCATCAACCATGTCATGCAGAATTAGAGTAATGTGATGAAATGAAAAATTCCATCTGGGTTATCACAACCATTTTCTCATCATCAAACGACAACAATCAACCAATTTATGTCATTTTATTATTCATCATTACAACCACATGTATTTTATGTATGTAATTCATTCAGTATCATAATAGTTTGTAATACGACAATAATAATAATAATAATTACTATATATTTTGTATATCTATTTTAATTATAATATAATTCGGTTCCCTACATTTTGTAAAAATTTGAAAACCTATCCATGTTCCTACTTCACAAAAAGATTGGTTTTCCATCTTTCCAGAAGCAATTTTTCCAACTATAATATAATACTTAACAGTAATGTTTTCTTCGAGACAGAGAGTAATAATATTTAAAACTGACAATGTTAGTGAGTTTTTTGTTTGATGTTACATAATAATTATATAAACTATACAATACAACAATGTACAATAATTATATACGGACCGAAATTCACGGTTTTCATGAAAAAACAACGGGGTAAAACATTTAGAAAATATGATTCCTATTTATATGTACAGCGTGCGTCTTTGTAAAACTAACGATTGTAAAATTGTAATTTGTATAAACAATATCGTATGTATTTTTTTACAACCTAGTAAATAACAACAATAATAATTATTTTACTGAATACATATATTGCTCATGTAGTTAAACGAAAGAAACCGGGTTCAGCACGCTTTCGTAAACGTTTTTTTTGAGACACTGGATGGTCAATGAAAACTGGATCGCGGACAACGTTAGTTGTATGTACAATTTATAAATTATCTACAGAATACAATACAGATAATCACAAAAATTAATATTTAAATGAAACATTTTTTTTACATAGTACATATCATTCTTTTATATGCTTGCAGTCGCAATGGCACAATGCCTCAGGTTAACATTTTACCACTTTTGAACAGTTTGTAATCATAATGTCTTCTTATATTTCAACCTAGTTTTCTACCGAGACCGAGCTCAAGGCTCCATAGTTTGTAAAGGTATGGCTATAATTTCACGTAATCGGAATACAAAACAACAATAATAATGTAAATGAGATGACATCTTCACAGAACCATAAAACCTCAACAACGGATACCATAAAGCTTTGCAGTTTCAGTTCTTTCTGACGTGCCGAACAGAGAGCAGATCTGATTTTAAAAGAATTAATTTTCAAATGATCTCAAAACCTTTTGTCAATAATATAATTTTATTCATTCTGAACCGTTTTATATCTCATACTTAATATTAGGTAGTATATAAAACTTGCACACTTTCAGTGTAAACAATTATGCAGAGCTCGACAATAAAAAGCGTCCTAATTTCTAATGCACCTATTTGGCTTGCGATTCGTCTTCCTTCCTCCGTCCATCCACCATCATCAAAGGCATTAGATAATATTAAGCTGAAAGTACTTTGTTCATAATAATCTTTAACGCCTTCCGATGATGCAGATACATTTTTGCCATAATATCTAACCTAACATGTAGCTAGTAGTTAAGCTTCAATCGACTGTAATTCGCCATTTTTGTATTGCTGAGAATAGCAGAGAATTCGTTACCAAATGATATTGCTAGAGCGAAGTAGCACGTAACAAAATCAACCAAGCTGCATTATCAGTATTATATTATTATTATTATGGATATTGTTTGTTCATGAATAGAATCATTTCGTCAACAACAAAATTCTGTCATTTCTTAGATTTGAGTTCTATAGTATTTTGTATCAAAACACGGTTTGCACCTTAACCCGCAACCCAATGGCAATGATTGTGGTTGGGAGAGTAGTTGCCTAATACAAAATGATTACTACATCGTCATATCATAATAATATATATATATAGTATAATTTATTTCACTAATAATACAATTAAGGCCTATTATATGACACATTTCATAAGGACATCGATGATGATTATGATAGCACAACATGATATACAATATTACATACGACCGTATGTGTTTATAAATATTGCATGATAACTTTATATTTCGTAAAAGATTCTACCTATAGCTCTATCTAACCATATAATACATTTGTGTACCTTTCAATACCCAATGGTGCTCTGCTCATTGTAATCAATCAATCATATAAGGAATACACTGGCTGGTGTTGATAATGCCATACGTTTTGTTTCGTTTTATGTATAAATATTTCGCGCGAAATATATTACTAAAAATATTTCACGCGCTTCGATATAACATTATGCATTCATCTTGTCGCGACTCTACAAAAGTAAAACAAACTAGAGAAGCTGCATAGATCCGATTCGAAGCATTTGCTATAATTATGCATACAAATACCAAAAACAAATCTAACGTTTTTGTATCTTAACTTGTAATTTGTAAGCAGTCTACTGTGACCTTATTGATTATTTGTTCTAAAGCACTTGGTAATAAAAACAGAAATCTTCTGGCAACTATAGTTGAAGGACACCGTTGCATACTCTTCACTAAGAAACTTATGTACTTAATGTCATTATCAACTTCAAAAATCCGCAGTACTATATAATATCTAATCAATGTTCAAAAGTTTGAGTAACAATAATACATACTCATTAGTCATAATATTCACTCTTACGCTAGAGTTGATCCTTAAAAAAATTCGTAGGATATATATTTTTACCTGATTTAAAGTGGTCTCTGGACGCTACGTGCTACATTTTTGTAATTGAAGTAATTTAATACGCCTAATGAATCATGAATTAATTCATTTGATTGATACCAATATAATTTCTTACAGTTGTAAAAGGACGCTGTATGGAACTAATTTTAGAAAGTTTAATTTAATGACTTGGTTTCTTCGTCCCTTTTCCAATAAGTTTGTACAGTTAATTTAGCTTAATATACTTAATGGTTCCCATCGATTGCCGATTCTAAAATTTACAGGAAGTAAATTCATTTAAAGATTGGTAGAAATTCAGACCTCAACTGAGGTGGTCTGCTGTATGAACCTAAACGTGTTGTATCAAATCTAAATGTAATTTAATTTCGCTGTATTAGAATCGGAATCGGAACCATTAAGTTTAAGCTAATATTAACTGTGTATCAAACTATTGAAAGGAGCGAAGAAACAAGTCATTAAAATTAACTTTCTAAAATTAGTTCCATACAGCCGTCCTTTTACAACTGTAAGAAATTATATTGGTATCAATCAAATGAATTAATTCATGATTCATTAGGCGTATTAAATTACTTCAATTCAAAAATGTAGCACGTAGCGTCAGAGACACTTTAAATCAGGTAAAATATATATCCTACGAATTTTTTAAGGATCAACTCTAGCGTAATGTGAAATACTTATGACTAATGAGTATGTATTATTGTTACTCAAACTTTTGACATTGATTAGATATTATATAGTACTGCGGATTTTGAAGTTGATAATGATTATAGCATAAGTTTCGAATACTTTGTGAAGAGTATGCAACGGTGTCCTTCAACTATAGTTGCCAGAAATCTTTCTGTTTTTTATTACCAAGTGCTTTTAGAACAATAATCAATAAGTCACTAACTGTTACAATTACAAGTTAAGATCAAAACCAACCAACCGTTAGATTTGTTTTTGGTATTTGTAATGTCATATTATAGGCCAAATGCTTCGAATTCGATCATATGCAGCTTCTTACGGTTTGTTGTTATTTTGTAGATCCGACGAAGAATGAAGCATAATGTTATAGTCGAGGCTGAAATATGATTTGTATATTAAAATGTCGCGAAACTATTAATACATAACGACGAATTTCGACAGAACCAGTGTATCCTTATATGATTGATTGATTAACAGGATGAGGCAGACGCACGCATTGGTATTGAAAGGTAACAATGTATATATGGTTGGATAAGAGTATAGGTGAAATCTTTTACGAGAATATAACGTTATCATGGCAATATTTATAAACACATCGGTCGTATGAATATTGTATATCATTGTTGGTGGCTATCATACTCTCATCGATGTCCTTTAGAATGTGTCATATAATAGGCCTTAATTGTTTATTAGTGAAATAAATTTATACTAATTATAAGTATATTATTCATGATATGAACGATGTAGTATCAATTTGTGGATTAGGCACTACTCTCACCAACACAAATCATGCATTGGTTGGGGTTAAGGTGCGCACCAACGTGTATTTTGAATAACAAATATATGATGATCAAATCTAAGAAATGACAGAATTTTGTTGACTTGAGAAATGATTCTATCATCGACAACAATATCCAAACTAATTATATAGATATGATGGAATGCAGCTTGGTGATTTTGTTACGTGCTACTTCGCTCTAGCAATATCATTTGGTAGCGATTCTGCTGCTATTCTCGCACTGACAAAAATGGGAAATATACAGTCGATTGAAGCTTATACTAGCTACATTTAGTTAGATAATTATGGGGAAAAATGTACTCTGCATCATCGGAAGGCGGTTAAAAGATTATTGTGAACAAAGTACTTTCAGGCCTTAATATTTTATGCTTGATAAGGTGGATGGACGGGGAAGGAAGACGAATCGAAGCCAAATAGCGTGCATTTGACATTAGACGCTTTTTATTGTCGAGCTCTGCGATACTCATTGTTTACACTGAAGTGTGGCAATTTATATACTTATAATTTAAGTATGAGATATAACGGTTCAGAATGAATAAAATTATTTATAGAGCAAGGTTTTGAGAATCATTGAAAATACTATTTTTAAAATCAGATCTGCATCTGTTCGGCACGTCAGAAAGATTTTTTTTTTTTTTTGTTGAAACTGCAAAGCGTTTATGTATCGTTGCTGAGGTTTTGTATTGGTTCTGTGAAGATGTGATTCATTTACATTATTATTGTTGTTATTGTATTCCGATTACGTGAATTATAGGCCTACCTTTACAACTATGGAGCCTTTGCTGGGGTTCGGTAGCCAAAATAGTTGAATATAGAAGATTATGATTAGCAACTGCTTCCAAATGGTAAAGTTTAACCTGAGGCATTGTGCCATTGGCATTGGCGACTGGCCAGCATTAAAGAATGATATGGTACTACATGTAAAAAATGTTATTTAAATATTAATTTTGTGATTATCTTGGTAGTTGTATTCATGTACTCACTCATCTCACTCACACTCTCGCTCACCATACACTAACGTGTCCGCGAATCCGTTTTGCATTGACGCATCTCGTCTAAAAAAAACGTTCCCTACCGCACTCCAGGAAACGTGCTGAACGCCGGTTTCTTTCTTTAACTACATGAGCATATACTGTTTCAGTAAATAATTTTGTTGTTATTTAGCTAGGTTGTAAAAAATACAACGATATTGTTTATACAAATTAGCAATATTTACAATCGTTAGTTTCCAAAGAGCAACGTGTATATAAATGGATCATTATTTCTAAATGTTTACCCGTTGTTTTTTCATGAAACCGTGATTTCGTCGCGTAATATAATTGTACATTTTGTATTGTATAGTTATCATAATGATTGTGTAACATCAACAAAACTCACTAAACATTGTCAGTTTTAAATATATTACTCTCTGTCTCGAAGAAAACATTACTGGCTAAAGTATTATATTATAGTTTGAATACAATTGCTTCTGGAAAGATGAAAACAATTTTTTGTGAAGTAGAAAAAAAGAAACATGGAGTAGGTTTTACAAATTTTTTACAAACCAAGGAGGAACCCGAAATATTATATTAATAGATATACAAATTATATGTTATTATTATTATTATTTTGTCGTATTACAAAATTATGATACGGTAAAAAAGAAATGATTACATACATAAAAAATAACATGTGGTGTAATGATGATAATACATGACATAGAATGTTGATTGATATTGTCGTTGATGATGAGTAAATTGTTGGATACCCTAGATCCATTTCATACTTTACTCTATTCCGCTGACCATGGTTGATGGTATGTATATGATTCATTTTCGTTGTCTCAATTTCATCGGTGACTGTGACATCCTTTGTTTGAAACTAATCAGTAAGTCATTTTTCTAAATGGAGACATTCGAGTGATTTTATAGTGCGTCTAGTTGACCCTTGCAATGCAAAGTATCGAAATCTATGGAAATGAAAGGCGAAGTTGTTAAACAAAGCAGCATTTCTTGCAATTGACACATTTCATGTAGTCCCCCCAAAACCACTAATACCATTGATTTCGTTGTCGCTGACGCGTATGCATTTATTAACTAAATCATCATGAATCAGAAAACGTGAATGTTTTTAATGAACATTTAGGGAGAGTTTTGGAATTACAATGCATGTAATATTATGAACAGGTGTTGTTATTTCATGAAATATACACCAATGCACCCACTCAAGATAAAAAGTCACACAGGATCATTCACATCATTATAAAATCCAGTACAGTGCAATGATCGATTTAAATGGCTTGGCAAAAGTATTATGAATACATTCTTTATATAATTTTCCTCCGTAATGAAAATCACAGGTTTGAGAGGGTTAGCGAGCAGTTCTCAGAAGCATTTGTTACACAGAAGCATAACTCTGAGAAAGCTCACACAAAGTTAAGGAATTTTATTCAAGACTTTTAGACATAGGTATGAGTGTAAGAAATGGACGACTATCTCGAGATCCAT
>LJIJ01004933.1:0-13168 GCA_001718145.1 Orchesella cincta
TGGCCGCGTCAATCCTGTTCCATCATTTTTCAGACGAATCTTGCTCACGTATAACAAACCATCTAACAAGTCTCTACTGCCGAATGGATTGTGTTCGGCGACAACAGCTGGAGCTCGATCAGTTTCCACATCTTCGTCATCTGGAAGTTGCGTTTCCTATTATTGGTGGGAGTTCTGAGTGATCAAGAATCTTGCAGCATTCCAATGTCCTCAATTGCGCAGCTTGACCTTCTTTGTCAATGATTTGGGAACAGAAATATTTTTGGCTCTCAACAACTTTCGGAGCAGTCTCAAGAAGTTGCATTTTAAGTTAAGCTTGGGAGCAGCCTTGAGATTTTTCATTGGACCCATTGTATGTGCGCGAGTTTCCCCGTTTAACGTGCTTGATATTGTCCCAGATGATACTGGGACTCCAGCTCGCCACCTGTTTCGTATCATGTTTCCAAAGCTGAAGGAATTGAAATTTCAATATGCAAGCAATGACCAACGCGTCCCCGATGAAAGTGTTCGAAGCGGCTACTTCACCATGTTTCCCGACCTTAAACGGATAACTTGGACTCAAAGGGAGTATCGGCTGGAGATCGACCTCCACTCTACACGGAGACTGTGTTCAGACGTCAGAACGAACGAAAGATTGAACTGGAGTCAAGTGAAAGTTGATTTGTGCATTATACTCTATTACGTTGTATCTAAATTGATTTTAGACTTTCTAAATGAAGAATTGAAAACGTAGTTATCTTAATTGATTTAATTTTTAAATTTACTGTCACTTTATTTATATCGGAATAAATACGTCGTTGTTATAAATATTTTATATGGCTTATCTTCATAAACTTCATTATCATTTATCATTTTTGAGTATGACTTGCATTCATCTAATTGTAAGTACCAACCTGTTCGCGAGTCATTCACTTTCGCTTTTCTAGGTTTTTTGTTGGCAGACCCATGATATATATCTTTGTTTCGTTTAAAAGTTAGACTTTGCAGTGATTTAAACGTATATTGTTGAGCATTGAACGCTTGAGCTGTTACAACATTACATATTATACACATAATTATTAGGATATTCAAAAAAATTTGATCGTCATTTCAAGTGTTTTGTTAAGTTAACTGTACAAGTAGTTAGTTGGCTTTATTGGTAAATGTGTTGGCTTTACTACAGCAGGGAAAATTTGTAAGTTTGATGTCGACCAATTACATGATTTGGTGTGTTGTGTGACCCTTCCCTTCTTTAACAGACACTTGGTATGAAATGAAAATATGATGGAAGTAACAAAAATGTTGCTTCAAATTAAAAACTTACATGATAAATTCATAATTCATCGTAAATTAGTACTCTACCGTGCTCAAGTGGTGCTCAGCTTAGTACGTTGTGTACGGAACTGGTACCAGTCTTTACTGGACAAGTGCACATGCTTGGCCACGAGAAACTGGGGCTTAATTCAGTTCTTAGCACTTTTCATTCAGTACTGCGGTACGAGAAGCACATTCTTAGTGCTGAATAGATATCTTTTCTGGTTATCGGGGTATCATGTAAAAAATCGTTTTATTTATTGATTGTTACAAAATATAATACCGTGGCTAGGCGTATTCTTTGATCTTGTCTGGGTCTAATTTCATTATTTTTAAGCAGGCAATACACATACTACCATAATGGCACCTGGAGTTGGAACAGCAATGTCAATGAAACACTTTGGAAGAAAACACCCATGTCATGAAATGTCACCATTAAATGGGGCCCTAAAAATGAAGATGTAAAGAGCACATTTGACTTTGAAACGAGGAATAATGACTTAACGCTTCCGGATTTTTCGTTACATCAAAATTAATCCTAGTTATCAGCAGCAGTAATCACCATATTTGTCCTTAATTCGAGTTTCGATGGTACAAGACCAAGGGACAAGGTTAAAGGTAAGAAATACCAATATTTTAGAATTTATGGAATAATTGATCGCTGGTGCAATGCCTTATATGTATTTATGACTACTTTTGTTACATGATCAGGTTTCAAAAAAATGGAATAATGTGCCAATTGACTATTGATCACACATCATACCAATGATGCGGTACAAGCAATTATTGGAATTCGTCAAAGTATATAAATGCTAAGCTATCTGGTAATTTCCTGAAAAATACAAAAAAGTATGAACGTTTATTCCTTTCTATGTAGTAGTGGCGATAGTAACGATACACTTTTGTTTCTTTTTAAATAGGAGTTTGTCAATGATCAACCGTTTCACTCTTCGTATGAACCACTCAAAATTGGTATTTGGATCATCCATAGTATTCTTACGCAGTAGCCTACCAACTACCTCAAGTAGAGTTTTCTCGTTTCATCACATTTACCAAGGAAGATGAATTTTAATTCATAAATTTACACGATGTTTGTATATTGAAACCACAAATTATTGTGTAAAACCCAAAGACCGACTTACTGCGTTTGGGAAAGAAGCTTAATTGTGATCCGTTGTCACTTCGTTAATGATAAATTAGTACATGTTATATTGGACCGTTTAAAGACGTTACACATAAATATGTACACTAAAGAACCCAAGATAGCCTGAATTATAACTTAATCCTTCATAGTTTACCAAATCCAAAATTCAAAATCTTGAAAATTAGGTTGATTGTCGAGGATGTACATATTTTGTATCATATTATTATTTGATATATAAATTCAGTGTAGCTGATAATGAAAATACTCGATGAACATGTGTAAGTCAGATTAAAAACCTAACTTTGTATTAAATGTAAATTGACTAAATTGAGTAGCATTAAATTTAAACTGACGGTATATGTTTCTGAATAACTAGATGGCGTAATATAAAGGAAAATGAGGACAATGAAGGTTGTGTTACGTTAATTGAAATTTTCAGATTATAAAAACAAAATGAAGCTAAACGCCAGACCATGTCTCTTTTACCTTTAATTTACCTCATCTAGTTATTCAGAAACAGATACCGTCAGTTTTAAATTTAATGCTAACTCAAATTAGTCAATTTACATTAATACAAAGTTAGGTTTTTTAATCTGACTTACACATGTTCATCGAGTATTTTCATTATCAGCTACACTGAATTTATATTCAAATAATAATATGATACAAAATATGTACATCCTCGACAATCAACCTAATTTTCAAGATTTTGAATTTTGGATTTGGTAAACTATGAAGGATTAGTTATAATTCAGGCTATCTTGGCGTTCTTTAGTGTACATATTTATGTGTAACGTCTTTAAACGGTCCAATATAACATGTACTAATTTATCATTAACGAAGTGACAAACGGATTCACAATTAAGCTTCTTTCACCAAACGCAGTAAGTCGGCTCTTTGGTTTTACACAATAATTGTGGGTTTCAATATACAAACATCGTGTAAATTTATGAATTAAAAATTCATCTTCCTTGGAATGTGATGAAACGAGAAAACTCTACTTGAGGTAGTTGGTAGGCTACTGCGAAAGAATACTATGAATGATCCAAATACCAATTTTGAGCGGTTTATAGGAAGAGTGAAACAGTTGATCATTGATAAATTCCTATTTAAAAGAGAACAAAAGTGTATCGTTACTATCGTCTACATATACATAGAAAGGAATAAACGTTCATACTTTTTTGTATTTTTCAGGAAATTACCAGATAGCTTAGCATTTATAATTACTTTGACGAATTCCAATAATTGCTTGTACCGCATCATTGTATGATGTGTGATCAATAGTCAATTGGCACATTATTCCATTTTTTGAAACCTGATCATGTAAACAAAGTATCATAAATACATATAAGGCATTGCACAGCGATCAATTATTCCATAATTCTAAAATATTGGTATTTCTTACCTTTAAACCTTGTCCCTGGTCTGTACCATCGAAACTCGAATTAAGGACAAATATGGTGGATTACTGCTGCTGATAACTAGGATTAATTTTGATGTAACGAAAATCCGGAAGCGTTTAAGTCATTATTCCTCGTTCAAAGTCAAATGTGCTCTTACATATCTCATTTTTAGGGCCCCCATTTAATGGTGACATTTCATGACATGGGTGTTTTCTTCCAAAGTGTTTCAATTGACATTCTGTTCCACTCCACAGGTGCCATTATGGTAGTATGTGTATTGCCTGCTAAAAAATAATGAAATTAGACCCAGACAAGATCAAAGAATACGCCTAGCCACGGTATTATATTTTGTAACAATCAATAAAATAAAACGATTTTTTACATGATACCCGATAACCAGAAAAGATATCTATTCAGCAACTAAGAATGTGCTTCTCGCTACCCGCAGTACTGAATGAAAAGTGCTAGAACTGAATTAAGCCCAGTTTCTCGGTGCAAGCCATGTGCACTTGTCCAGTAAAGACTGGTACCAGTTCGTACACAACGTACTAAGCTGGCACCACCTTGAGCACCGGTAGAGTATAATTACGATGAAATTATGAATTTATCATGTAAGTTTTTAATTTGAAGCAACATTTTTGTTACTTCCATCATATTTTCATTTCATACCAATGTCTGTTAAAGAAGGGAAGGGGTCACACAACACACCAAATCATGTAATTGGTCGACATCAAAACTTACAAATTTTTCCTGCTGTAGTAAAGCCAACACATTTACACAATAAAGCCAACTAACTACTTGTACAGTTAACTTAACAAAAACACTTGAAATGACGATCAAATTTTATTTTGAATATCCTAATAATTATGTGTATAATATGTAATGTTGTAAACAGCTCAGCGTTCAATGCTCAACAATATACGTTTAAATCACTGCAAAGTCTAACTTTTAAACGAAAACAAAGATATATATCATGGGTCTGCAACAAAAAACTAGAAAAGCGAAAGTGAATGACTGCGAACAGGTGGTACTTACAATTAGATGAATGCAAGTCATACTCAAAAATGATAAATGATAATGAAGTTTATGAAGATAAGCCATAGAAAATATTTATAACAACGAACAATTTATTCCGATACAAATACAGTGACAGTAAATTAAAAAATTAATTCAATTAAGATAACTACGTTTTCCACTCTTCATTTACAAAAGCCTAAAATCAATTTAGATACAACGTAATAGAGTATAATGCAACAAATCAACTTTCACTTTACTCCAGTTCAATCTTCCGTTCAGTTCTGACGCATGAACACAGTCTCCGTGTAGAGTGGAGTCGACTCCAGCCGATACTCCTTTGAGTCCAAGTTATCCGTTTAAGGTCGGGAAACATGGTGAAGTAGCCGCTTCGAACACTTTCATCGGGCACGCGTTGGTCATTAGTGCTTGCATATTGAAATTTCAATTCCTTCAGCTTTGGAAACATGATACGAAACAGGTGAGCTGGAGTCTCAGCATCTCTGGGCACAATATCAAGCACGTTAACTGGGGAAACTCGCGTACATCCAATGGATCCACATGAAACAGTCGCAAGGCTGCTCCCAAGCTTGACTTAAAATGCAACTTCTTGAGACTACTCCGAAAGTTGTTCAGAGCCAAAAATATTTCTGTTCCCAAATCATCTACATTGAAGGTTAAGCTGCGCAACTGAGGACATTTGAATTCCGCAAGATTCTTGATCCACTCAGAACTCTCACCATCACGAAATAAAACTTCCAGATGAAGAAGATGGGGGAAACTGATCGAGCTCCAGTTGTCTTCGCTGAATACGAACCATTCGCAGTAGAGACTTGTTAGCTGGTTCCTGTAAGTGAGCAAGATTTGTCTAACAAATGATGGAGGAGGGACTACTCATCCCTCGTCGTAAATGACAGAACATCAGTTTTAATTTTGTAAGCGAATTCAGAGCTGGAAGGTAATGGGCTGGAGTTCTGAAGTTCTTCCATTCCTCCACTTCCTCAACTGCCCTCCAAGGAAACTCCAGCTCCAATGACTGCAAATTGGGAAGACAACGGAGACCTCGTTTCAAATGTTCATTTCCCTTTTCTGGCGTGCCAATAAGACCCTAATTGAAGGTCGACTTTGTGCAATTCATGACCATGCCGCTGCAACACCCTAAGTTCGTTGATGGGTGATGCAACCTAAATCACAGTATCTTGCTACGAATGGGTTCCAGTTGATTCCTGGAGTGACGTTCAAAAAGAGCCTGGCTGGCACCCGACATAGAATGCGTAGGAGCCTTCACGAAGAAACACATTGGATGTTTATAGTTAATGAGGAAGTTATCGACACTGGTTTCTCATCCGCTTGCTCACAAGACGACAGTTGAAGACATCACGTGGAACAAAACGATCTGTATTTTGACTAATCAGGATTGACAGCACCTGCCACACAAAAACATTGAAACCAAAGAGAGTTAAAGTGTACGTGTGCCAAAGTTTAAGTATACTGGTTAAGTAAGTGTACTCGTAAGTTTTGAACAGATAAGCGTATTTACAAGATGTGGTGCGCCCGTTGCGATGATAAAATGATAAGACAACCGGCGCTGCTAATCAGGTTCAGATTAATGATAAGTTAGCTTTACTACAATCAAATATACGTTAACAAAGTATAGGAATGAGACAGTACAAAGTATGAGTACGATCATGACGATCGATTCAATAGTATAATGATGATCTCCTACATCCTACTAGCTGCTGCTGCTGCTGGGCATCCATGTGCGGTGTCTTCAGTTGACCGCGGTGACCGTTCTCAGATGTATGGGGCAAGGTTGGATAGCGTCCCTCATGCCCCCCTTTGGAGTTTGACCTCCGGTCAAGCTGGTGAGCGGTGAACCTCTCCGGTACTCGACGAAGACGTGTAGACCTCCGTGGTTCGGATCTTCCTGCAGGTTCCTCTTCTGTCTCGCGTATTGCTCCTTGTAATAACGGCGTAGGAACTTCCGGTTTCTCCAGAAGACTCTACCAGACTCCGTTCGGATGGTATAGCTCCGGCCACGGTGGTGGACATCAATCACCTCTCCGACTCTGGTCCACTCCTTTGTGACGGGGTCTTGCACGCGAACAATTTCTCCTCGTTAAGGTGGGGCAATGGTCTGGCTGTTGTGTTGTAATGGCTGACTGCTTTCTCTTTCAATCTGCTCGCGCGTGTATCCGCCTCAGCCATTTGCTTTCTCCACTCCTTAGCGAACTGAGCTCGATGTAGCGGAAGTTTGGTGCGTATTGGGAATCCAAACACGAGCTCAGCTGGGCTGCGACCATCAGCTCTGGGGGTGTTTCCGCAACTCCATGAGCCGAGTTGGAAGGCGTCAGTGGTCAAATCTCCATTTGGTGATGTCTTTGCAATGAGATGAGACGCTGCCTTTACGCCGGACTCAGCTAGACCGTTGGCTTGAGGGTAGTGAGGAGACGAAGGTCATGGACAATGCCCCACTTTTGGACCCAGTTTTTAAACTCAAAGCTCGAAAATTGGGTCCGTTGTCACTGATGAGCTTCTCAGGGATTCCTACGTTGACCATCATCTGTCTTGACGAGATCGTCGACCCGACTTTAGAGTTTGCCGCTGGGGCCCATGTTTTGGCACGTAAGCCCGGTTTGGCCGTCAAACTGAGTAAGTCTTCCTTGACTTCACTGCATATGCTCCTGCATCTTTACTGCCAACAGAATAGGATCTTGCAAAATGTCGTCCCATCTTCCGGATCCTTCAAAATAGCCAGCGAAATTTGTAGGCTACATCAAAATCCTCCTCTTCTTCTGCCGTTGGCGTAGACGATGGATAACGGGCAGAAACATCGACGACAATGTGTTGTTTTCCAGCTCTCCATACAACTTGCGGACGAAAGCATGCTAATTTTTCCTTCAAACGCTGGAGTCGGGGGTTTCGATTTCATCCAAGGTTTTTGCGTTGAGAATAGATACGAGGGGGCGATGATCAACCACGAGCTCAAAAGGTTTCCCAAGAAGGAACATGCGACATTTCTTTACTGCCCACGTGACGGCGAGTAGCTCGATCTCAGTAGCACTGTATCTGGCTTCGGTTGGCGTCACGAATCTGGAACCCGCTTGGAGTAATTTCCAATTGCTGTCGCTTTGTTCCTGCCAGAGAGCGAATCCCAGACCTTTGGACTGCGCGCCGTCAGTTTCCAGACGAACTGGGCGTGAAGGGTCAAACTGGCCAGAATTCGGGGGCTGGAAACTCCTGAATAATTTCTTGAAATGCTTTTTGGTGTAGAGGTCCCAAATGAACGCTGCATTTTCGGGAGAAGTGCTCGTATTGGTAGTGCTAGCTCTGCAATTCGAGATGAGAATGCTTCGAACTGCTGGACGAGTCCACAAAATGACCTCACGTCAGTTTTGGAAGTTGGACCGGAAAATTGTTGTAGCGCCTGGACGAGATGGGGGTGACGGTGTGTATCATCCTGGTTAACTCTGTAACCACACCACTCCACATCCGGTTTTCCAAATTTGAACTTTTTCGCGTTCAGCGTCATTCCGTGGTCCAAACAACGTTGAATGACTTCCATCACGCGCTTTGTATGGGTTTCCAAGTCGTCGTCATAAATGAGAATGTCCTCTACGATTTTCTCACGTTGCTTATCCCCTTATCGCTTCGTCTCCCCGTCTGTTATGCTCGTCACCTGCTGAGATGAGTCCCATGACATTGCGGCAATAGCGGAAGCAAACCCCATGGCGTGATGAAAGTTGTAAGCTTCTTGCTACCTCATCAAGGGGGCACTTGCCAATATCCATGACGTGCGATCTAGGGTTGTGACCCTGGAGGCAGAGTAACGATCGACGGATTCTCCAGCGTTCGGGCATCTCGCGGTTGAAATTTCTTTCTTCTTGTCCAGGAGTTGGGTTTCTCTTTCTGGCGAACGGTACGCCGCCTCAGCTTTAGCACTTCGTCCATCGGACTCTCTGGATTTTACTTCAAACGTGATGAATTCCATAACATTGTCCATTCTGAGTCGATAGCCGCACGTAGGATTCCCATGCTGAGCTCGATGGGTACTGGAGTATCTGTTGTGTGCTGACAAAAGTCGTTCCACCTCTGGTTCCAATCGCGAAATTGGATGATGGTCATCCGATCTGGGGTAGCCAGTCTAGGTGGAGGTATGTGCTTTGCTGTGGGTGGTCTAGTTTCCCTTGGAACTGTTGACTAATTTGTCCGTTAGCTGACTGTTGCGCCAATGATTGGACAAGCGTCATCAACTGTTGAGTTAGCTGCTGTTGAGCGTCGGTATCGGGACCTTTGGACGCTGCTGGTGGTGTCGCTTCTTCCACCTCGTCCGTCGTAGTTGGTGCCACATTATTACGCTTCTTCACAACTCCTCTCTTTGTCCGTCTCCGTGGTGGGAGGTCGGGTGGTGGTGACGGCGGATTTGGATCCTCCGTTTGCTGGTGCCTTGTTCGCACCATTTCACTTTAACTTTTAACTAACTTATTAAATGTCGACTGCGCCATGTGGTGCGCCCGTTGTGATGATGAATGATAAGACAACGGCGCTACTAATCAGGTTCAGGTTAATGATAAGTTTTTACTACAATCAAAGATACATTGGAATAAAGTATAGGAATGAGACAGTACAAAGTATGAGCACGATCATGACGATAGATCCACAGTATAATGATGATCTCCGGCTTGCTACATCCTACTAGCTGCTGCTGGGCATACCATGTGCGGTGTCTTCAGTTGACCGCTGTGAGCCGTTCTCAGATTATGGGGCAAGGTTGGGATAGCGTCCCTCATTTAATACTCTATAAAAAGGAACATTATAATACTTAACTGCTAACAAAGTCCAGTTCCAAGCTTAAATGCGTGTTCATGATAATGTATTAAGATACGTAAGGGAGCATTTAAGACAACAAGAAATCTTAGGAACATCGCCCTTTACTTTCACCTCAGATTTACAACTTGTTTCAAGTAGTCCAGGTGGTAATGTAAGAATTCTTCACAAGTTTAAATTGTATCTCTGTTGCGTATCCAGTGTTGTTTTATGGCTGCAACTGTTTCACGAGTCAAATGTGGGGAAGGCGACTTTAATGGTATCATTAAAAAGCATCCTTTACGCAGTTGCAATGTCAATTGTGTCCATAACAAAATGGAACGTGGACAAGCAGTCACCAGGTTTTGTGGAGTTTTCCAACTTACTTTTACAGTTTGAACGACATCACATAACAGGCGGAAATAAGGAAAAGTTGTTGGGGAAAGCTGAGAAACGGCTAATAAGACTAGTAATCACAATCGGAAATGGTTTCTACGCCCGTAATTGTCACGGCATACATTTTAGAAAGGTGGCTGGCTCCTTGTAGTTCGTCTACGGTTTTATACTTTTTATTCCCAGAGTGTGGCTTCGAAACCCCTCATCGGATGAAGATGGGCTGGTCTTCAAAGCTGGGTTTGCTGTCTATCTGTCTGGTCTGCCTTTGGATGTATTTTGATGCATTTGGATCGTACATTTTTAACTGTACAACAATGTCCTTCTCTCAGTCCTACGCTTTGAGTAGTTACATAAAGTTTTTTAAGCGGAAAGTTCTTACTATCCCGAATAGAAAATCTCTACTCGTTTACAGACAGCTTCAGTTGCTCAATCGCTACTACAATCGAATTCAGCAAGATGTGCTGATTGTAGCTATACTTTGCATTACTACCTGTAGTTTTGTTATTGGAAACTATGCTCTTATATCTCTGGGTGGAGATGCCAAGGTGCATGAGTTGATTTTGTACGTTTCCGCTTCGGCGGATACGCTTATGACAAATATTGCGTATTTTGGAATTCTTTCCAGGGTCTTTACCAAAACTCAAAGATGCAATTGAAAAGGTGAAAACGAATCTGTTTTTTGTTAAAGAAGAGAAGGAGAGAAACTGGTCAAGGAAGTATTTAAGGGTCACTCCATCCTCTCAAGGTTGCTGTGGGCTCGTCAACTATGTGGACCAACTTACACCTCTAATCTTGTTTTAACTTTTATATAGATCAGACTGTCAACCTTTTGCTTATGAAGTAAAATGCTGGTCATAAAACTACATATTTTCTTACCATCATGGAATCATCATGATTGAATGTACTTAATAAAGAAAGTGATCATTGTAATAAAAAATTCAATTTAAAATAAAGAATTAAATTACACAGTAATTGAGTTTCCCTCCTAACAGTTAGTTTCTGTATTAGTTAGTTTATTTTTATTCACCCCAAAAAAGAAATATGTAATGTCATATTTTCATGATATTATTTTTCTTCTGGGATTTTATATGGCTTTATAATAATGCATGATTCAATCTCATAATGAATGCATCTGCCCATGGTTTACAAATTGAGTGTGCTAAAATAATATTTTTAATTTAAAAAAATTATTGCTTATTGTTTTCCCGTTTTTTCATAAGTATACACAACTTATGTTTACGTCATGAAAATCAAGTTGGATTTTGGAACACTTCCAGCAAGCAACCCATTATAATTGACAATTGCCTTTTTGTCTCATTGTGTAAATTATAAGCTGTCACGTAGTTGACGTTTTGACGAACGTTCTTCTTCCTCACTTTTCTCCAGCCACACCTGCTGCCGTAAGGTTGTGAAACATGCGTGTCCTTTCCTCGCTCGTTTACCAGCCTCCTTCGTTCGAAATCAAGGATGGAATCTCGTTCAAAAGTTTGGCGGACAGTGTCCAGTTTCTCTCCAGGATTTTGACTACGACTCCAGCGACTGCGCGTAAGAAACAAGTTAGCATATTATGCATGTGAATGTTCTTCGGTTTTTTCAGCTTTCATTCTTTTTCATTTTATTCCAGTTCATCAGGACGGAATAAGTTATGTAGCTGGGAATCCAAGTCAGTGTCCATTTTAAATCTTCCTTCCACCAAGCAGCTGCGAAAACCTAGCCATGATGTTTTCGACTACGAACAGTTCTTCCCAGGATCAGATTCAAAAGAAGAAGGAGGATCATTCTACCGAGTATTCAAGAAAGGTTCTCCGCTCCGCCACGAATTTCCCCACGGGGAACGAGTACAGCTGGGCGAACGACCTATTACAGTCTGGTGCTCAAATGACTATTTGGGAATGTCTTGTCATCCTGAAGTTAGGGGGCTGTTCGGTATGGAAAGTACAAGAATTACTTATATCTTTAAAAGTATAAGTTGCACAATATGTTTTGCTGTTCTTTTAGCGAGGCTTTAGAGCTTCATGGCGCAGGAGCAGGCGGCACCCGAAACATTTCTGGGAACACGCTCTTCCACGAACAGCTTGAGACCGAGTTGGCATCTCTCCACCAAAAGCCAGCAGCGCTGCTCTTCACCTCCTGCTATGTAGCGAATGACTCAACCCTTTTCACTCTCGCACGCTCACTTCCAGGCTGTCACATTTTCTCTGATGCTGGCAACCACGCGTCAATGATCCAAGGGTTAGGAACAGTGGTGTCCCCAAGCACATCTTCCGTCACAACGATCCCCGTCCACCTGGAACAGCTTCTGAAGCCGTTTGACAAGTCCATTCCGAAAATTGTGGCATTTGAAACCGTTCACTCGATGACTGGCGCCGTGTGCCCGTTGGAAGAACTCTGCTTTGTCGCTCACAAGTGGAGCAATCACCTACGTTGATGAAGTCCATGCTGTGGGGTTGTACGGAAGGAACGGAGCTGGAATAGGGGAGCAAGAAAGGGTTGCTGGATGAAAATGGACATTATTTCTGGAACACTTGGGAAAGCCTTTGGAAATATTGGAGGGTATATTGCTGGAAGCAGTGGGTTGGTGGATATGGTGAGGAGTTTTTGCAGCAGGATTCATTTTTACGACAAGCTTGCCTCCAACTGTTCTCGCTGGAGCCTTGGCAGCGGGTTAGGATTTTGAAGGAGAATGAAGGCAGAATGCTTCGAAGTCGACATCAGGAGAATGTACGCTATTTAAGGGAAGATTGGTTGAGGAAGGGTTTCAGTTGAGCATACGCCTTCCACATCATTCCAGTTTTTGTGAGTGAAACTTTGAGTTTAAATAGAATACTTTTGTAGATTTGCTTTATATTAACTTTGAATTTTTTTTATAGATTGGCGATCCATCCCTGAGCAGTAAGCTCTCTGATGTCCTTTTTGAAACGGAAAGGACATTACGTTCAAGCCATTAACTACCCAACGTTGCCCAGAGGTGAAGAAAAGCTGAGGATTGCTGTGACTCCGCATCACACCGTTGGAAATGATTGATGACTTTGTCAGGATTTGGTGGAAGTGTGGAAGGATATGGGAATCCCTTTTGAAGACAAAGGCACCTGTTTTGAAGTAAAAAGTCCGG